>PVJC01006444.1:0-54951 GCA_004026665.1 Murina feae
AAAAAAAGCTAAAGTAGTTCATTACCACCCAACCAGTATTATATGAAATGCTGAAAGGTATCCTTTGAGAAGAGGATGAAGAAAAAGTAAAGATAAAAACTATGAACAACAAATACATACCTTTCAACAAGTGAATCTAAAAATCAAGTGAATAAAAAATCTGATGAACAGAATAAACTGGTGAATAGAATAGAATCAGAGGCATAGAAAGGGAGTGGACTGACAATTTTCGGGGGTAAAGGGTGTTGGGGGTGCAGGAAGAGAATGGACAATAATTGTACACTTATGGATGAGGACAGCGGGGGGGTGGGTAAGGACAGAGGATGGGGTGGGAACTGGGAGGAGGGGTGCTATGGGGGGAAAAAAGAGGAACAACTGTAATAATCTGAACAATAAAGATAATAAAAAAAGCTTGATAAATGTAGATACTATGTATGCTTTCCTTTGTTTAAAAATATTTGATGAATGATGATATCTGTATATTTTAAAACAACTTTGAGTTAGAATGTCACGTGTAAAACTCAGGGGAGGTAAAAAACAAAACACAAACAAAAGAAAGTATTTTTCAGATGCCATAAATTTTTTAAATGAGTTTTATAATCCCTTTGCTTTATTTGGGGTTTATGTTGAATTTTAAAGGTAAGTTACAAAATTAGAAATGAAGAATGTATGAAGTTTTTTTATCTTTTTCTCTAAAATTTACTATATGTTAGATGTCTCAAGGGAAATTAATTTTATTTTGAAAGGTTTTCAAATCAATCTTCATAAGGAAATGAGAAAAGGGAGAAATGAGCTGTTATACTATTTTTTAGTAAATGTAGTTCTAAAAAGTTGCATGTAGAAGTCAAAACAGTCTCGTCAATAAATGGTGTTAGGAAAATTGGACAGATAAAAGCCAAAAAAATGAAACTAACCCACCAACTTACATGAATGATACACAAAAATAAACTCAAAATGGATAAAGTACTTAAACGTAAGACTGGAAACCAAAAAAATCTTAGAGGAATCCACAGGCAGCAAAATCTCACATGTATGTCATAGCAATATCTTCACCGATACAACTCCTAGAGCAATGAAAACTAAAGAGAAAGTAAACAAATGGTACTACATCAAAATAAAAAGCTTCTGCACAGCAAAAGAAACCATCAGCAAAACAACAAGAAAGTCCACTGCATGGGAGAACATATTTGCCAATATTATCACCAATAAGGATTTAATCTCCAGCATTTACAGGGAACTCATACAATTTAACAAAAGGAAGATCTACAACCCAATCAAAAAATGGGCAACGGACCTAAATAGGTACTTTTTGAAAGAGGACATACAGAAGGCCAAGAGACATATGATAACACTCTCAAAGTCACTAATCATCCAAGAGATGCAAATCAAAATGACAGTGAGATACCATCTCACACCTGTCAGAATGGCTATCATCAACAAATCAACAAATGACAAGTGCTGTCAAGGATGTGGAGAAAAAGGAACCCTCATGCACTGCTGATGGGAATGCAGACTGTTGCAGCCAGGGAAAGAAAGACCTATTGTTGCACGAATCTTCATGCATCAGGCCTCTAGTTGCCTTAATATTTATCCCACATTGCTTAGTGGACTGCGCTAATTAACTTTTCAATAAATAAAACCAGTTGATTTTTTTTAAAAATATTTTTTTATTGATGTCAGAGAGGAAGACTGAAGGAGAGATAGAAACATCAGTGATGAGAAAGAATCATTGATAGGCTGCCTCCTACATGTCCCCTACTGGGCATCGAGCCTGCGACCTGGGCATGTGCCATTGACTGCAGTTGAACCTGGGACCCTTCAGTTTACAGGCTGACACTCTTATCTACTGAGAGCCAAACCAGCTAGGGCAACCAGTTGATTTTTGAAAAAGGAAACTGTAAACAGAAATATAATCATAAGTCACTGTTATGAGGGAAAACATGCTTTAATTTTATATAGATTTAGAAATATCTGCTAATATTTCCTCCCTATGGTATACTCAGTACTTTTTCATGATACATTTATGTTAATGACAGTTATTAAAAACAATAAATTTTATATGTTTAATATATATGTCTATATATTTGTATGTGTGTGTTATGTATGTATAACATTTAAAACAACTCTTCAAAATAGGAACAAAAACTCCAGTTACAGCTTCTGGCTAAAGAAGATCATCAGAAACAACTGAATGAAATTGAGAAATACTATGCCACAATAACAGGGCAGTTTGGATTGGTAAAAGAGAGTCATGGAAAGTTAGAACAAAATGGTAGGTGCTATCTTATTTAAATATATATTTAACTAGGGGCCCAGTGCACAAAAATTTGTGCTCTCGGGGGGGTCCCTCAGCCCGGCCTGTGCCCTCTCACGTCTGGGACCCCTCAGGGGATGTCCACCTGCTGGCATGCCTGGCCAGCCTGGGTGAGGGGCTGATAGCCATTTCAGACTGCCCACAGCCCCTTCAGGGTTTGGGTCCCTACTGGGGTGCCTGGCCAGCCAGGGTGAGGGGCGGAGGGCAGTTTCAGGCTGCCCACAGCTCGAAGCCTGGGTTGCCCCTAGCAACCCAAGGTCCCAGCCTGGCAGGTATCTGGGGTTTGTTTATCTTCTATAATTGAAACTTTGTAACCTTGAGCAGAGCTCAGGGCCTGAAGTGCCCTGGCTTCCTCCATTCCTCCATTGCCCGGGGAAACTCCAGCTCCGTGGCCACTGTCATCTTAGTTGAGTTAATTTGCATATTTGCTCCTGATTGGTGGGCGTGGCTTGTGAGTGTAACGGAGTGAGGGTCAATTTGCATATTACTGGTTTATTAGAGAACTAGGGGCCCAGTGCACAAAAATTTGTGCACTGGTGGTGGATTGTCCCTTAGCCCGGCCTGTGCCCTCTCACAGTCTGGGACCCCTCGGGGGATGTCCACCTGCTGGCGTGCCTGGCCAGCCTGAGTGAGGGGCTGATGGCTGTTTACAGCGACTTTAACTGGAGCCCAGGTCGGGTTGCCCCTCACAACCCAGGCTCCCAGCGCTTCCTTGAGCCCAAGGCTGGAAGCAGATCTCTGGGGTTTATTTATCTTCTATAATTGAAACTTTGTTGCCTGGAGTAGAGGCTACAGCTGGCCTAGGCAGACAGGAACCTTAACTTCCTGTATTGCCAGGGCAAGCCTCCTGCTTATTCTAGCTCCGTGGCTGCTGGTGGCCATCTTGGCTGGGTTAATTTGCATACAGCCATTCTGATTGGCTGGTGGGCGTGGTGTAGGTGTCTCAGGGTAACGGTTAATTTGCATATTATTCTTTTATTAGATTAGATAGGAAATGTTTAAATGGACTTATATAATCTAATAAAAGAGTAAAATGCAAATTAACTGTTACTCCGAGACACCTATGCCACACCCACCATCCAATCAGAGCAGCTGTATGCAGATTAACCCAGCCAAGATGGTGGCTGGCAGCCACGAAGCTAGAGCAAACAGGAGGCTTCCATTGCATCAGCAATGGAGGAAACTGCCTGCCTAGGCTGGCCAGGCCTTTGCTCAAGGCAACAATGTTTCAATTATAGAAGCCACGGAGCTGAAGCAAACAGGAGGCTTCATTGCCTGACTAGGCCTCCACTCAAGGAAACAAAATTTCAATTATAGAAGATAAATAAACCCCAGAAACCTGCTTCCAATCAGCCTTGCCAAGACGTTGGGTCAATGGGAGCTGTGGGCAGCCGGAAAATGGCCCTCAGCCCCTCACCCAGGCTGGCCACTCACCCAGGCTGGCCTGGCACGCCAGCAGGTGGACTTCCCCCGAGGGGTCCCAGACTGCAAGAGGGCACAGGCTGAGCTGAGGGACAACCCAAGTGCACAAATTTTTGTGCACCGGGCCCCTAGTTTATAATAAATTGAAGTTAACTGAGACTAATAATAGTGAATTTTATTTAAATTCAGTAATAATCATATACATTGCATTGAGGTTATTTTCCTTGCCCATGTTAATGATATATTCTTTAAAATGTAAATTAAATATAATATTTTCCTAAATGTCTTTCATGTTGCAGTACAGGAAGCAATACAGTTAAACAAAAGACTTTCAGCTTTAAATAAAAAACAAGAATCTGAATTATGCAGTTTAAAAAAGGTATGGTAGATACAGTATTACAGTATTAAATAAAATTATAGTCAAATAGTTTTATAAAATATTACTAGAAAAATTCTGATAGTTTTTAATAAATAAAATGTTTTGAATACAGGTTCACAAATTTTTAGTTATGATTCCAGTAACTGTAATGAATAAATTTGTTCTAACCTATCTGAAATATTGTTTGACTTGTCACCAGTGGCATGCATTTTTCTGGTAACATGAATGGCCTTAAGCACTCACTATATGTCAGTTCATTCATTCAGTCAATACTTGAGTGATTCATTATGTCAGATATTATGTGGCACTGAGGATATAGTATGAGGAAAACAAAACACATCCCTGCTTTTTTGAAGTTTATAATTCAGTGGAGGAGCTGGACATAATCACATAGATTAAATAAGTTTAAACTGTTATAAGGGATATGAAGAAAAAGTAAATGATATAATGACATTATAACAAGTGACATTATTACATTGGAGGTAAAGAGGTGGGGAAGGGAAGGGAATTAAGTTTCAGGCCAGAGAAGCAGCATACGCAAAAGCCTTGAGGCAGGAAAGAATTTAGTTTATGTGAAGAACTAGGAAAAGTGTGGTGTGGCTGGAGCATCACAAGGGAAAGAATGCATTGAAAATTTATTGATTGCATACTGAGCATCAATATCCCCTTACTTGACATTTGTACATCTTCTTTAGTGAGGTGCCTGTTCAGATCTTTTACCTGTTTTTAATTGAGTTTATTTTCTTATTGTTGACTTTTAAGAATTTTATCTGTAGTTGGGTAACAGTCCTTTATCAGATGTGTCTTTTATAAATATTTTATCCTACTCTGTGGCTTGTTTTCTCCTCTTGACAATTGTCTTTTGCAAAGTAGAAGCTTTTAATTTTAATAAAGTATCTTATCAGTTGTTTCTTTTGTGGATTGTGCCGTTGGCATTGTACCTAAAAAGTCAGTCATTTACAAGGTCCTCTAAATTTTCTTCTATATTTTAGGAGTTTTATAGCTTTGTATTTACATCTAGATCTATGATCCATTTGAGTTTTTGTGAAGGGTTTATAGTTGTCTAGATTCCTTTTTTTTTGCATGTGAATGTCCCATTGTTCCATCACCCTTTGTTGAAAAGATTATCTTTGCTCCATTGTATTGTCTTTGCTCCTTTATTAAATACTAGTTGATGGTATTTATGTGGGCCTATTCTGGGCTCTTATTTCTGTTCCACTGATTTAATTGTCTTTTAAGTCTAGAAGCTGGGTAATGTCAGTCCTCTTACACTGTTAAATGAACTGTTCTGGGTTTGCCTCTCCATATAAACTAGAATTAGTTTGCTGATATCCACAAAGTAATTTGCTGGGATTTTGATTGGGATTGTAGTGAATCAATAGATCAAGTTGGGAAGAATTGACAGCTTAAAAATATTGGGTCTTCTTATCCATAAATATTTAGTTCTTCTTTGATATCTTTCATCAGAGTTTTGTAGTTTTTCTCATATTTTATATTTTGTTACATTGATACCAATATATTTCATTTTGTAGGGTGCTAATGTTAATGGTAATGTTTTCTATTTTCAAATTCAACTTGTTCACTGTTAGTATATAGCAAAGTGTGAAGTAATAGAAAATATTTGTTTTGGTCTCTGCCCGCAGTTCCAGGCACAGAACTCTTAAAAACCTTGTAATGTTCTAAGTGATAATGTTGTATTAATGTACCCCGCGAATCACACAAGGACGCCTCAAGAAGTCGAATTAGGAGTCACATTTATTGCAAATCCAGGACTAACAGGGGGCAATGCACCTCAAATCTCGTAGTGATAATATGGCCACAACACAAGATTTATATAGGCAAAAATCACAAGGTATTGATTACATCTTTAGGTTTGGAATGAGGAACCTGGTTTGCAAAAAGCAGTTACAGAAGCAGAATTGAGCATGTTAGTTAAATTATAGTTTTGGGTTTCTAGATCACTGAATCAGTGGAAACACATTGCCTAGAGCCGTGGGAAAAGTGACCCCTGAGTTGACAGGAACACATTTTCTGGAACAATCGAGCCTTATGACCATTGAGTCAACTGGAATGTGTATCTGTAGCCACTGAGGTATTTTAGGGTGATTGTGCTGCCCTGGTTCTCAGGGTGGATTACAGAAGAATGTGCTGTCTAAAACCAGTGAGATCACAATCAATGGGATATTCAAACCACCAACAGTGAGGGATTTAATCGATTGGGATAGCATACACAAGTTCAGAAAATCAAAGTAACTTTTCTATTGTTAAACAAACAAAAAATACAGAAGCCAAACAGCAGGGTTAGAATTAAAGTACAGTTTCTACCTGGGATGATTGCTACCTTACTTCAATAAGAGCACTAGGAGCACCTTTTGTTCTAATGAGGTGACTCTGGTGGGCTACTGGATGGGGGCTGATGACTAGAATTACGAAGCCATGATTAGAAACTTGAAAATTTCAGCCTTGTTCCTCCATACCACCCACTTCTCCAGAAAGGAGAGAAGGGCTAGAAAAGGAGTTAATTGATCATGCCTATGTGAGGAAGCCTTCATAAAAATCCAATAGTATGGGTTTTGGAGAGCTTCCAGGTTGAACACATCCATGTACTGGGAGGGTAACACACCCAAACTTCATAGAAACAGTAGCTCTGTGCTCGGGACCCTCCTAAATCTGGCCCTGCATATCCTTCATCTGGCTGTTCATCTGTATCCTTACCATATCCTTTGATACACTGGTAAACCTAAGTTTCCCTGAGTCTGTGAGCAACTCTAATAAATTAATCGAACCCAAGGAGTGTGTCCTAGGAATCTCTGTTTGTAGCTGGTCAGAAGTGCTTAAACTTGTGATTGGCATCTGAATGTTTTCTTTTTGGTCACACCCTAGAATATTAAAAATGGCTCTTTTAAATATGAAGAAGAAAAGCTGCAATTTGAAAAATTTGTCTGTAGTCTCCAATCAGAAAACAGGACCACTAATTTTTGTCAGTATAAACTTTACATGCTAAATACTGGCTGAGTAGTTGTGAATAAGCATGTTTTCAGTGATATCTCTTTGGTTCATTTATTTTTGATTTAATATTTTTGATCAATAACTTAAGCTATTAAATAATTAATTTTGATGACTATATTAAAATATTAATTCAGTTAGCTTGTGCATTATGAAAAGATTATGCCTCATAAATTTCCATACTAAATCGTTTTTTTTCCTAGAGACAAATGATTCTTTATAACATAATAGACTATTATATTTCAAATGTATAGTTTAAGACTAACCTGCAGATGGAAATGAGACTCATGTAAATCTAAAGAGAGATAGATGCCTTAGTGGTTCTATGTAAAAGGATGAAGATTGTCTCTTTTTAGGCACAAGTGAAACTGTGTCTCATGAGCATGCTTGTCCTTTTTCCCCAGAGGAGCCTGGGCCAGGGCTACCGGATTGTACTGTGTATCATGCCCTGGTGGCCTCTTTCACTCTAGTGACCATAGTCAGTGACCATGCTGCCAAAAAAGTGAGAGAATTTTATTAACTTTGAGAGTTCCAAATCCAAGTAGTTGAAAGAATGGTAATTTAAAATATATACATTTAACAGACAATTTTTAAATATTTCAAACAATCTAGTTATAAAAATTTTGTATTTTTAACAGTAATCTTGATTTTTAATTTTCAAACATTCTTGTAATTTTTTATTTTCCTTTTCAGAAGCTAATTAACTTTAGTAGCATTGGTTATGTCACTTATTTAAAACTTTTAACCATTAATTGCCCCAGAGATAATTTTATTTTTATTTTATACTGTTTTGTGATTTTGTCCAGAGCATTTAAATTATTGGTTTGTGATAAGATGGGATTCTATCTTTGTGGAGCAAAGTTAAACAGACAAAACTTAGTTGTTAGATTAAAGTAGGTATTCCAGCTTTGAATGCTGGGTTCACTATTATGGCCATCATGAAGAATTCCCGATACTATCTGTGAGCAGAATTCATAACCTCTGCTGTTTGTCTGAGTAAACGTCAGAGCACTCAAGGAGATAGTGATATTTAACAGACTACCCCATACCAGAAAAGGAGGGGAAAAGGAGAAAAGGGCACAATATTTATGACTCTGGGAACTATAAGTTGTAATTTAATGAGATCAAAGCATGTGCTGTTTATTTGCTACACTTACAGTTTTAAATAAAATGGTTAGAAAACAGACAATACTAAAAGTTCAGGATATTTAAAAGCTATAAAGGCTGTAAAATCACAAGCATATTTTCAGTGGAAAATCATTTCATGGAGGTCTCTTAATTTATTATGCTCTTAAGATTAAGTAATTAATATATAAGGGTAAAAGACATAAGCAGTTAGTTTTTACTTTTGACAGTCATATACTAAGTTTTCACCCCTCCTCCCCCTTCCCACATCCCTGTTGTTTCATAACAATGATTGTAATAGGAATTGATGCACTTTAGAGAATCTCCTATAAAATTTGGCTAATAAAACAGCTCCATGTATTTAGTTGTTGAAAAATGTAGCCTTTTAAAAATGGAAGTACATTAGTCAAGTTTCTCAATTGTAAGATGATTTTGTCAGGAAAGGAATTTGGATGTTGGTCATCTTAGACTCAGAAACAAGGGAAGCTATGCAGTATCCGAGACCACAGCATAAAACCAACTTCCGCTACTGAGTATTGTGCACTGCAGTTTGTATGTCACTGTTGACCATAGTGGGAGCTGCTACCTGCTGCAATGGTGTCACTGTATCCCATGGAAGCTTGAAGTTCCTAGCACCGACCTGCTGTCTAACAGCAAATGGATTTGCAATACTTTCTGTTCTTTGTAATACTAGTTCCCGCCCAGTATTCAAAGCAGGTGCATCTGATCAGCAGAGCCTGGTCTCCTGTTATAAAGCTGGCATTTCCGACTTCTCTGGTGGGCTCTTATATTGTAGAGCTCCTAAAATCCAAAAGAAGTTCAAATCCTGTGTAGTCAAAAAAGTGAAAATCAACCCTAGCTTGTTTGGCTCAGTGCATAGGGCGTTAGGGGGTAGACTGAAGAGTCCCGGGTTTGATTCCAGGCAAGGGCATGTACTTTGATTCAGGTTCTCCGGCTCTTGTTAGGGTTTGTGCGGGAGACAATCAGTGTTTCTCTCTGTCTCTCCCTTCCACTCTCTCTAAAACATCAATGGATAAATACCCTCAGGTGAGGATTAACTAAATATTAGAAAAAATTAAATGTGAAAATCAGATCTTTGAGTATTTAACATAGGCAGCATACAGAGGACAGCAGTAGGGTAAGTATACAGTACACAGATATAGTAAGAGAAGTTTTTATTTCAGGATTTTATGTATTTGGTTGGTATCTGTTAATCTCAATGGATGTGTAACTTCACAAATTAAGGCTTCTTTTCTATTCTCTTAAATTCTATCCTGTACTATGAGGCTAGAATTATTTTTCTAAAATGCAAATCTTTTTATGTTGTTCTATTCAAAATCCTTCAATGGTTAATTTTTCATTGCCTATAGGATAAAATTAAAACTCTAGTTTGGTCTGCAAATCCCTTTAATATTTGGGTTCTGCCAAATTTCTAGCCACTGTTACCAATATTCAACTCTTCCCCCTTACCTATAACATAAGAGTTCTAGCCATATAATATTAACTTTGTTTCCCTGAAAAACCTTCCATGTTTCTGTACATTTTTGCATGTAAAATATTTCTGCTTAGAATATCTAATCCTTTTTTGTCTTGGCACATTTATCTTTTAAAGACTCAATTCAAATACTACTTTTCTATGTAATGCCTTCTTGATGTTCTCAGCCAACTGTGTTCTTCATGCTTTTATGCATTCTGAAATATAGCACTCATCACATTATTTTGTAATTATTTCTTACACAAATTTTTTTCTTATTAGATGCTAACGAACTTGGTAATTTAATCACCTCTTTATATCAGAAGATTTTTGTTGGATAAGTAATGCAAGAAAATATCCTAATTTTGGTTGGTTAGTGCATTTAGTTAGCATGCTTCTTTTAAGAGCAAAGATCATGCTTTCTTCCCCTGTGTCATTGTGTTTGCATATTCCATAGTCACTAATAATTGTTCTCACCTTGGCTAATTACCTTGCAATAGAACTAGAGGAAATACACCTTGATGGACCTGGGAGTAGTATCATCTTGATATATGAAATATTGTAAATTATACTGATAGGTTTAAAATTGGCTTTAAAACTGTCAGAAAAGTACATTGCTTTGATGAAATATGCATACTGAATTTTTTGTTTCATGTTTCTTAAGGAACTAAAAAAAGTAACCTCAGAATTGATAAAGTCCAAAGTCACATGGCAACATAAGATGGGAGAAGAAAACATCAATTTAACAATTAAAGAACAAAAAATTCAAGAACTTAAAGAAAGACTCAACATGGTATTTAATTAATATATTCATGTTTATAAATTTTATATTCTTATAAAATTTGAGAATTTCATGATTATAATACAAAAATGTTCCTTCTCTTTAAAGTTAATATACATAGATAAATCAGTACTGTGAATCTTATTTAATTATTAGATTTTTGCCATTATCAGGAAGACTTTAAGACAATAAAATTTGGTCATAGTAATTTTCTTTGTACTTTAATATAGTGTCAGATTATCTTAGGGTATAGTGGTGTCTCCTGAAAAGTTTTTGGAGATGAGAAATTTTGTTAATTGAACATGGACATGTATAAGTCTATGCCAGCCTATATTGGTTATATAATACCATCTTTAGTTCACTAGAGTCACTGCTTCAACAGTAGTCAGACTTTGACACTCACGACCCGCCCAAATTTGTTGAGCACTGAATTGAATGTAGAATTTGCTGAATTTTCTATCATAACATAAAATTGTTCAAATTTTTTAAGGAATTGGAATTAAATAAGAAGATTACAGAAGAGATTACTCATATTCAAGAAGAAAAGCAGGCAAGCAATCATAAGCTATTTTGGAAGTCAATAAATATTTTAAAAACCAGATACAATGTGGGAAATAAATTACAGATGAAATCATGCCTAAGTCAGTTCCTAGCACATAGTGAGCCCTCAGTTGGTGAATATTAAATGGAAACATGCACATTTTGAGCCAGGTCTCTCACATACTCCCATTAAATAATAAATTGGGTCCTGGCTGATTTTGTGCAGTGGTTAGAGCATCAGCCTGAGGACCAAAAGACATATACCTCAGCTGCAGGTTCATCCCTGCCTTGGCCTTAGTTGCAGTGGATGTTATCCTCTCTCTCTCCTTTCCTGTTTCCCCACCTCCTTCCCTCCTACTCTCTCTAAAAGTCAATGGGAAAAATTATCCTCAGGTGAGGATTAAAATAAATAAGTAAATAAATAAATAAATGAGATATTGGGAGATGTTTGTCAAAGGTTACAAACTTATAAGATGAGCAACTTCTGGGAATTTAATGTATAGCATGACTTTAGTTAACATACTGTATTATATACTTGAAACTTGCTAGGAGAGTAGATCATACATGTTCTCACCACACACACACAAAATGGTAATTATGTGAGCTGAAAGAGATGTTAACCTTATTGTGGTAATAATTTCACAATATATACTGGTATATCATTACCTTGGACACCTTAAGCTTAGACAGTGTTTATGTCAATATCTCAGTAAAATTGGAGAAAATATTACATTTAAATATTTTTAAATAAATAAAGAATAAAAATAAATCCGTTTTTCCTCGATATTTTAGACCATGATACTCTGGCAAATATTATTGAAATGTATGTATGCTAACAGCGGTTCTCAATCTGTGGGTTGCGACCTCTTTGGCGGTCGAACGACCCTTTCACAGGGGTCGCCTAAGACCATCTTGCATATCAGATATTTAAATTACGATTCATACCAGTAGCAAAATTACAGTTATGAAGTAGCAATGAAAATAATTTTATGTTTAGAGGTCACAACATGAGGAACTGTGTAAAGGGCCAGAAGGTTAGGAACTACTGGCTTAGAACATATGTTTGTGGGACAATATACTCATTTGAATCTATATTTATAATAATCTATTTTTTAAGTGGTATATGAAAGAAAACTGCTCCTGTTTCTTTTGTGTGTGTGTTTTCCCCCCTATCTTTTGCTTTCCCTCCATTTAATTCTGAATGCATTCCATGGCATCCTAGGCCATTGGTAATATGACATTTTAGTAGGGACATATTTAATAGTTTGGGGGCAAGCCAACAAAAGTTTTAGCCTTGAATTCTTCACATTGTGCAGTAGTGTCTCAGAATCCATGGTCCAATTCAAAGAACTTTAATTATTTTGAGGAACTCTTGGAAATGGTACTTCGTAAAAAATCATGTAATATAAATTCATTCAGATATTAAATTAGTAAAATGTTTCAGTAGCTTTTTTCAATATATTCTTTATTATGGTGTTAAAATTAAACTATGAGGGGGGGCTAGAAAGCAACCAAAGGACTTGTATGCATGCATATTAGCATAACCAATGGACACAGACAGTGGGGCAGTGGAGGCTTGCCCGGGGTGGGAATGGCTGGAGGGGGGGAGGTCAATTGGGGTAAGAGAAGACATTGTAAAACTTTAGACAATTAAAAAAAATTAAACTATGAAGATAAGTTAAGAAACTAAAACATATTTTTAAAAAAGAAACATCCCTATTAAAGTTTTAAAAATTGATATGTTTATACATTTTTTAAAGGATATCATCATTTCTTTTCAACATATGCAGCAATTACTCCAGCAACAGACCCAAGCTAATACTGAATTAGAAGCAGAATTGAAGGTGCAAAGAGAAAATAATCAGGTTATATTTATATATTTTTAAAGTATATTTCCATTTAATGAGCTCTGCCTGTTTAATTGTAGTCATCTGTTTAACTTTATCTGAGATCATTTTAATTTTTAGGAACAAGATATGACCTCCTTAATCAATTTGCTATCAACCTCTAAAGTAAAGAGCATACTTTTAAACATTGAAGTCACTAGGTAAATGTCCAATGATATCAATATCTGATTTAATTTTATAATACATTGAATGTGATTTTTGTGTGTCTTAGAATTGTGGCCAAGATCACAACTGAAAATAAGGTGACAACAAGTACACCATATTCTAAGGGAGCAATCAGTGAGGTCCTAGGAATTGGGACAGATCCCTCTTTACAGAAATACTAGTATGATAGAACTGGCCCTGTTACCTCAACATTCAGTCATCCTCTTTCCAGTGTATATAAGAAAGTGACTGAGGAGGAGAAGAAGTTATGGTCACTGATGTTTAGGAGTGAGCGTTCAATAAGCAGCTTTTTTAAATTTTTTATTTTTATTTTTTTTGCATTCCTAGTGGAGGAGCACCCATTTCCCCTCACAAAGCTAAGTGAAGGAGTCTATATGAAAATCACTTGTAAAGATTGTGGTATAAAAAGGGGAAGGGCAGACTGCCCTCTTGTTTCTTAGATGGATAGAAACCTTAATGTTGACTCTGGTGTTGCCAGTAGAGTGAGATAAGTTGATGTGGAAAGACTTGACATGTTTCTTGAGGTTTGGAAATGTACCAAGAACTTGCGGACTAATGCTCAGTTATGGGCTAGAAATTTCACAGAGGAAAGTCTTTGGAATAATCTGTGCCAATGGGGCTTGATGTGTATTATGCTTGTTCCGATATTGAACGTACCTGGAAGGATACAGAAGAGAGAATTTTGATGGTGCCTTGAATCCATAGGAAGGACCATAGAGGTTAGTGGAAGGGTAGGAACTGCCCTGTTTGCTACTGAGCCAAGTGATGGGATGTACAGCTTAGGAGGAGCTCGGGACCTGTTCTACTGGGGTGGCCAGTAAAAGGATTTATACCCCTCTAAAGGGATTCTTGGGAATCCAGGGTGATGCTGAACATTTCCTAAGAATACTACAATCACCCCTGTGTAAAGACCACCATCAGCAGAGACCAGGGCCAGCTTCATGGGTATGTAACCAATGCAGTTGCATAGGGACCCAGTCTTAGAAGGGCCTTGTGCTTTAGGTTTAGTGTTCTGTGGTTACTGTCTTGAAATCTTAATGAATTTTTATCTTTAAATGTATGTTTTGTAAATTAAGTCTGATGATGGCACTGGGGGCTTGAGCCTCAGCTCAGGTGTTCTCCTGTCTCCCACTGCCTCCCAGGACCACTTCCTGGCTGCTGGCTCTTCTACTCTTCCATGTCCTGGGCCCTGCCTAGCCTCATCCTCCCTGCTCCTGTCTCGAGATTGCTGTTGCAACTAGTTCACATTGGTGGTGAGAGGCCTGTATTCTACTGTTGCCCTGTACCCCTGCTGGAAGCCCAGATGTAGGAGAAAGGGTCTGAGTGGAGTGCATGTGCCCTGCAGCATCCTGTATCCTAGGTTGGTAATATCTTGGCATTTAGCATGTTAGATAGGTGACTTGGCAGGAAGTGAGTCCCCAGTTCAGGTACTGAGGGGCATCTCTGCCTGGCAGTTGCAATCCCTTGAGGATTACCCATCTGCCTTGGGTTGGGCAAAGAGCCCATGAGACAGGAAACTGACTTCTCCCACCCACAGCCAGGACATAGTACATGGGTCCAGCCACTTGCAGGAGGTAGAATTCAGTAACTAGTGGCTTGTACTTATGCTGAGTCAAGTGGCAAGGCCTTTAGGCATCTGTGAGGACCTGCATTTGCCCTGTGAGTATCCTGCCCGGGGGACCATGGTATTAAATAGAAAAAAGCCTCATGATAGGTTGATGGGGATAGAGAGGAAGAGAGGAGGGAGGGACCATGAAGAAAGAAAAAACTTTTGTAGTATCTTTAATAGCTCTTTTTCCCCTACCTTTTTGTGTGTGGTTGTTTTGTTTTTTTAATTTTGCACCGGGCCTCACAAATTATGCTGAGTCCATCACCTTTGAATGGAACCAAACCTAGCCTTAGCAGTGCAAGATTTATCTCATTATTGATGTTTTTTGACTAGTCATACAAAGAAAGTTTTGCCTTCCTTATTTCTCTTGCCTCTATAGGAATTAGACCTAGAAGAGGAAGAAGGAAGAGGTGTGCTTGAGTCAAACCTCTTCCTCCTCTTAACCTCTTCACCTACTTAAATAAAAGATAAGTAGAAATCATTTCTCTGAAAGCCCAGGTATAAGCAAGTATCCCCGATACCTTCTCCACCCACCCTACAGAGGGATGATTTGGAACCATTTCTCTGATAATGTTGAACATTCTCCCAAGAAATATGTAATATAGTTTATCCACATTCTTTACGAGTAGCAGTTATCAGACTTGTCTTCTAAGTCATTTAAAGGAGTTGATACCTCAATTTTTAGGATGAACAAAATATTAGAGATTAGCTAGTCTAATCATCATTTCATGATGAGCTAGAGATCCAGAAAGTATAAGCATGTAGTTCAAAGTCTCATAATTAGTGGCAAAACCAGAATTAAATATTTGTCCTGACTCTATTCCAGCACTATTTCTACGTTACATTGTTAGTATTTTTCCTAGACCTGTGAGAGCTGCCACATTGTTAGATCCATTATAAGAAAACCACAACTTTTAAATTACTTTCCATGCATTCTAAATCCAATGTTTATGTATCATTGAATTCTACAGAGCCTAGAGTAGTTACAGATATATATATAGTCATATGTTTCTTCTAGTTCATGATGACTGTAATTATGGTTCCAAGGATCTTTTAACGACACTACTAAAATCTTGGGTACTCCAAATGCCTCTCTCTTTAGCACCATTATTACCTGTGCCTTGATAATATATAGAGAAACTAGATTTCATATAGTACAATTTCAAAGTATTGGCAAAAACAGGATAGAATTGTCAGCTTTTTATTTGGATAAGTAAGGACATTTAAAAATAACTAATACCATCTATCATCTTTTTCATTTTATAAAAGAACATTTTAACACTAAAAGTATAGTAAGAATATAATCTCTGGTTACAAGAAAAGACATGATGTCCTCCAATTGACATTTTTTGCCATGACTAGTGAAATTTTGCCATGCTTGTTTGCAATCATTGCTTGTTTGCAAACTAGTGCTGGAGAACCACTGCTATATAGCGTAAGAAAATATTAGTGTAGAACTATTGCTGAGGATTATGCTGCATAGATATCTCAAGAATTTTCTTGAACATTCTAAATCCACCTGTACTAAAAGGGATCATTACTCTTCGTAATGGCCTACTGTGTTTCAGCACTGTGCAGTCATGCTGCCATCTGTCTTACATTTTTATTGTATAGTTTGGAGCATAGAGAAATAAATTCTCATGATGGAGAATATTTTATACTATGATTTAATTATAGTTTAGTCAGATATAAGTATAGTTATACTGCTGGATAGTGTTAATAAGAATAATTTACTTAGTTTGCTGCCATAATCATAGTATTAACCAGGATAATTTACTCAGTTTTGGATATATTAAAATATTAACAGGTGGTTTTATTTTGACTTTCCACAGTATCCATTTTTTCAGCTAGTGTTTTAGATTGTTAATCCAGATGCAAGCAATTCGATATAATAAAAGCGTAATAATGCAAATCGACCAAATTGCAGAACAACCAGTTGGGTGGGGCAGGGCCAACAAGCAGGTGGCGCCAGGCCAGCCATGGTACGTGCCAGTGGGCAGAGGGAGGGGATGGCGATCGGGGGGTGGGGCCAGCTGCTTGCTGCCTGAGCTGTCCCCTGATCATCACCTGGTTGCCTCCCGTGGAGGGAGGCTAGATTACGGTTTAGGCCCACAGGGAGTGGGCCTAAGCCATCAGTTGGACATCGCCTGAGGACTCCCGGCCTGTGAGAGGGCTCAGGTTGGGCTGAGAGACCCCCCTCCATCCTGAGTGCAATAATTTTCATGCACTGGGCCTCTACTACCAAATAATCTCCTGATAGAGTATAACTTCCAATAGAACAGTAAATGTTCACTACCATAGCATAAGAGCATAAGAGTATCTATATCTGGCACATACTAGGAGCTCATTAAATGTTTAGTTCTTTATGAGCTAGAGGAGAACCTTCATGTTAAAATTGTAAAATTATGTTTCCATAATTTTGCCTGCAGATTGACATTTTAGATATAATTGAGAACTCTGTATAGATGAAACACTGTGAAGCCTTTAAAATGAGATAGGTCTATATATGATGACATGGAAAGTAAGCAAGACATTAATTTTTTCAAAACAGATGCAGAATAATATGGTATGTACAGTACTTTATTCTTTATGCTTATAGACAATTTCTGGAAGGGTACACAAGAAACTGCCTGAGTGGTTACCTCTGAAGAGGGAATTGGAAAACCTTATCTTTTCTTTGTGTAGCTGGAAATGTTTACCCTGAATGTACATAGATAGCTTTAATAATAATCAACAAATGAACTTCAAAATTCCAGATATAGTAGACATGTAGGTAGAGTTCTTAGTACTAGTCTTTTTACAGAGGTTCATTTGGGTTACCAGCAGACATTAGAGAAATCTAATAATATTGGTGACACTGATACCAATAGCTTTAAAATCCGTGTCTTAGAAAACAGTAGTGGTTTTAGTCTTTAAAGGTTTTTTAATTTTTGGAGGGGAAGAGGGTAGTGTGATGGTGTTTATATTATGTTATTTTATAAAGTAATTGGTTAATAGAGTAAATATTAAAATTCTACTTAAAATGTGTTAATTTGAAATTAAAAATTAACATTCTATTTAAGGGCTCTGTAGCCAGTTACTTTCTAAAATAAACAGGTATGGAAAAATGTTCTGTGGTAGTTAAAATTTTTTAGTAGTGTTATATGCTGGATTATGCTACATTTCATATTTTTCAATGCTGTAGTTTTATTACTTTTTCAGTACATTAAAACTTATGTGGTGAAACTGAATAATGGCAATGTTTTTATGTCCTTTTATAGTCATTTCTTTTTCATAACCTCCCCCTCTTTCCTGTTAACTAAACTATAAGCACCTTTCTGTTAATTTATGAAAATTATTGTTGAGATAGCACATTATCACTGATCTGTATGGCACTTGCAGCATGTTAGAAGCAAAGGTCCAAGCAACATAAAACACATCAAAATTCATTAATGTGGTATTGATTATTTTTTGGATAATTAATTTTATTGCAGACTCTTGAAAGAGATAATGAGCTGCAAAGGGAGAAGTTAAAAGAAAATGAAGAAAAGTTCCTTAATCTTCAAAATGAGCATGAGAAAGCATTAAGAACTGGGGAAAAGCATGTAGGTTTATTAAATATTTAAATATTTTGAATAGTTGTAGACATTTAAAATAACTGTTAAATGCTAAAAAATATTGCAAAAATAATGTAGGAATAGTCAGACACATTTTCTTCTTGCACTTATATTTCTAAGAAGTGAATGCTTTTTAAAAAGCTAAATTTAATAAAATTTCCTGTTGGCTTTTACGCATGAAAAACCGTGTGTGTGTGTGTGTGTGTGTGTGTGTGTAAATTGAATGACTTCCCATATGTAACAAAGAAAAATTAATTTACCTTTTCATAAAATCATTAATAATATTGTAGTAAATTATTAAAATAATTATGTAGATATTATTGTTGGCTGATCTATTCAGCTTTCCTCAGCAGTTTTGCTGAGATATATTAAAGCCATGTTTAGAGCATGTATATAGTAGTTGAGTTCTATAGTGTTAACATTTCATCATAAGACTTGATGTTATAAATATGGCTATTTTCTTAAACCACACACTTGCTACTAAATGTTAATATTAGTGAAATAGATAACAAAAGTGTAAATGATGTAAATTAAAGTGTAATATAAAGGTTCACTTTAAAAATTGGTGAACCCTAAAATTGATTTTTCTATTTTAATATTTCATTGCCTTTCAATTCTTTTACAAGAATAACACAAAAGAAAGTTACTATTTATGAGTTTATGAAATCTGTATTTTTGGGAAATATTATATTTTAGACTATTATGGTAATTATACTGTTATCCTAATACTATACTAATCTATTTTTACTAATATACTTTATATCTAAATACCAACTTGATAAAATTCACTGAAGATGATTTTAATATAAATTGTTATACATGTAATTCTTGATTTTTCAGTTGCTCACATACAGTGGGTTCCCCTTTCAATTTGATGCTGATTTCTTTTGCTGTGTAGCTTTTTATTTTGATGTAGTCCCATTTGTTTATTTTTTCCTTAGTTCCTTTTCCCTAGATGTAGCCGTAAACATACTGCCATGAGAGATGTCTAAGATTTTGATACCTATGGTTTCTTCCAGGATGTTTATGATTTCGTGACTTAAGTATTTTATCCATTTTGCATTTATTCTTGTGTATGGTATAAGTTGGTGGTCTAGTTTCTTTCTTTTTTTTTTTTTTTTTTTGCATGTATCTGCCTAATTTTCCCAATACCATTTATTATTGAAGGGACAGTCTTGACTTCATTGTATGCTTTTGCCTCCTTTGTCAAATATTAATTGAGCATAATGGCTTGTGTCGGTTTCTGGGATCTCTGTTCTGTTCCACTGACCAATGTGCCTGTTCTTGTGCCACTACCAAACTGTTTTGATTACAGTGGCTTTGTAGTATAACTTGATATCTGATATTGTGATCCCTCCAACTTTGTTCTTTCTCAAGATTGCTGCAGCTATTTGGGGTCTTTTGGTTCCATATACATTTTTGGAGTATTTGTTCTAGATCTGTAAAATATGCTGTTGGTATTTGTATAGAGTTTGCACTGAATCTATAGATTGCCTTGGGTAGTATGGACATTTTAATGATGCTAATTCTACAAATTCATGAACATAGTATAGTCTTCCACTTGTTACATCTTTCTCTATCTCTTTTTTCAACATCCTGTAGTTTTCCAAGTACAAGTCTTTTACTTCATTGGTTAAGTTTATTCCTAACTACCTCAATTTTTTTGCAACAAAAAAAGCATCTCAATTTTTTTGTTGCGAAGGGTAAATGGGATTGTTTTTGTTTCTCTTTCTGAGAGTTCATTATTGGCGTATTAAAAAAAACACAACATCGTTTTTTGAGTGTTGATTTTGAATCCTGCTACATTGCCGAATCATTTGTTTTTTGGTGGAATCTTAAGGGTTTTCTATGTATGATATCATGTCATCTGTGAATGAGTTTTATTTCCTCCTTTCTAATTTTATTTATTTTATTTCTTCTTGTCTGCTGTCTGCGTGAACCCAGCCAGCCCTTTCGCGCCATTGCCTATCAGGTTCTCTCCAGCTAGTCTTCAGTTGATTATTCAGAATTTTTTGTACTTTAGTTGTAGTTGTAATCTCACTTTATCAGCACAATTTAAATGTTTTATACTTTCTTTTTAAAATTTATTTTGTCAAAAGTATTCAGATGTCCCCCATTTTCCCCTCTCCACTCATCTCCCCCCCCCCATTGTTTTAAATAATCTGTTTTTACATTAAAGGAACCTTTTCCATTTTACACTAGAATCTTCCAGAAGTAAATACTGAAAATAGTGATATGTCAATGGGAAAATTACAAAACATCATACAGAAATATAATTCTAGGCAAGAAATAAGGGAAGAAAATACAGTGAGTTTTTGTTTAGATACTGAATATAGAGAAAAGGAAGAAAAGAAAGAAGGACCACTTACTGAAGAAATCATTATAGAAGGTAACTTAAGATTATATTGATATTTTCTAATTTATATATTGAGCTTTGTAGAGGGATTTAATTATAGCCTTTGCTTTGAGGACCCTGTAATGTAGTTGGAGAAATACATTATTTGTATATATCTTCACAAAACAGGGTCCCTTTATGCTATTCTTTACATTCAATTTTTTGGGGGGAAATGTACATTTCTACCTATTCATCACTTCTTTCCTTTTTGCATTCTGGTTTTTATGCCTTCACTATTATGCTGAGAATGTCCTATGGGCTTCCAATAACCTGATGACCAGACCTAGAGCACGTTACATCAAATGGCCTTTCTAAAACTGTTCAAGTAATTTACTAATTCATCCAGCTTGAAAAAGAGTTGTTTAAAGACAGTAACATTCAAGTTTTGTCCTTGACTAATTAATTCTTTGAAAGTGTTCAAAACTAGGCTGAACAACCACTTGGTGGAGATGTTGTAGAGAGAATGGTCAGACTAAAAAAGCCCTACAAGCTCTGAACTTTATATTCATGATTATTGTGATTATACTGAATTTTTGAAATATATGGTTGGAACCCAAATGAATAAAAATTAATGTCTTAAGTAGACATTTAATACACTTGGCCAAAAGTAAAAGTGATAAGAGTATTGAAGCCAATTAGCAATTTTTGGATCTAAGCAGTAATAGCAATTTTTGGATCTAAGCAGTAATAGAAATTAAGAGTATAAATTGATTTTATCAAATCAGCTATATGTTTATATGGACTTGACTAGAGAAATAAAAACCATTTTTATAATACCCTCAATGTTTCTTGTTTTAAACCAAAAGTACTTTTGTTATAATGTATAAAAATTTACTGTGTTCTCATCATGACAGATATACAGCATATTGAAAAAATCTCCAAGAATGAAATTGATCCTAGTGTACCTCAAGATGAGAAGCAAAGTGAAATCTCTATAAGCAAAACCCTCTGCATAGAAAAAGAATTAATTAGTCAAGGACAAACCTTGAATGTTACTGACTTTAGAAAAGCAGCTACTACAGAAATAAAAGACAAGGAGGGCTTGGAAAGAGACAATGAATCTACAGAATTTAAATCACCAAATAATTCTTTTTTAGAGGCAGATATATCAATAGAAACAGAGAGCATACATCCAGAAAGAACTGAAGGATTTGATGTTCACCATCCAGATATACATCTGGAGGTTGAAAGTAACAGAATATCATTTAACAGTGTCTTAAATGAGATGGCTCACAGTACAAATCATAAAAAAGACGTTTCTGAACAACAGTTTAGATTACTTCCAGAGACTCAAGAAAATGCCACAAAGAAGACAATTACAAACAGTGACCAAGCCAAAATAGATTTGGATTCATCTCTAGATGTAAAAAAGAATCCTGTTCAGTGTCAAAAATACAATTTACATGACCCAAGTAATGTTATATTAGATGATAAACAGTGTAAAATAGAACAAATACAACTGGCAAACAATAAAAGTGAGTGCAGCACACTACCATTTAAACAAACTTCAGATGTTCAGCAAATCTGTAAGGATACTTCAGAGAAAGCTGGAATGACTGTTTCCTATGACATTGCAGTTGAATACCCCATTTCATCTGCAGTTTTCAGTGATAATCTGAAAGTATTTCTTAAGAATTCAGATACAAATGTTAATATGTCTATGTTGGTGAAACCAAACTCAAGCCCTGGGAAAAGAGCTGTATGTAAAAATCTGAATGACACACAAAGTCCATTTAAGAACGGTATGGGAGATTTAGAAAACAGTACGAACATTTCTCATCTTCAAGTTAACAATGAGAATATATATACTTCACAAGCCAAAGATATGAAAACTGTTCACATGAAAACTTCCACAGAAATGCAGTTTTCCAATAAAGAGAGTCACATTGATGAGAATCAGTTAACTGAAGCCACAAAAAATGACCTTTTCCTGCTAGTGGATGTTAATGAAAGACAGCATACATTGTTAAATAATACTGAGAAAACAAAGTCATTAAATGACATAGTTTCAGGAAAAATTTACAGTGAAGGACAGCTGGAAGAATCATGTTCATTTCACATAAAGCCATCTGGAGATTTAGTAAACAGAAGTGGAAAGTCAGCCTTTGATCTTTCAACTTCAGATAAAAAAACTGAGAAAACTCCAGTATATGTGAATTTTTTAGACCCCAGTTCTTGGTCAAAAGTAAATCAAAATGAAAGTCAAACAGTGAGCACTTCAACTTCTGGCATTCCCTTGTTGCTGAACGAGAGACCAATAGGCCCATCAGAAAACGAAAAGATGGTTTCAATGACACTTTGTAAAAATGTCAGGAAGTATATTGGGCCAGGTAAGAAAACAAGCTTTATGTTTACTTTTAAAATTTATTATTCCTGTTTAGTATTCTTGGTAAAAATTCTCCAGATTATGTTCAAAATGAAAACGTATTTTTTTTCCTAAACCTAAAATAGTCCCTATATAGTAAAAAGGCTTTATTTAAATGAAAGTGGATTTTTCACCTAAATCCAAACCAGTTTTGTCAACATATACTGAGGCATAATTGCATTTTGGAAATTAAAACAAAAACAAACAAACAAACAAAAAACCAAGGAACTAAAAACAACAAAAACAACCACAGGCCGAGGCGACTAATTTTAAATTAGGAACTGCTACTTCATCTGAGGTCTTTACTTTCTCGAGCAAATGCAGAGAAGTTGTTAAGGCTTCTTCCAGTACCCATGTAATCCCTTACACACACACCACCCCCAGAAAAATCACCACCACCTCTCTTCCTCAGAACCACCTTTTGTCACTTTCTTCCCCCAGTTTTCTCCCTCTTTCCTTCATTTTTCTATTTTATCTGTCCCTTCACAAGCAACACAAATCCAGCTTTTGTTTGACAATCTCAAAGTATAGCATGATTACATGTCATATCATTGCTTTTTATCATTGAAACACTTTAAATTTAACCCCTCAATATGATGTACCTATATTACCAATACTCTAAAATGCTAAATATTTCAGACTATTATTTAAAATTACCACATGAAATAACATAATGTCTAAGTTTTGCTTTAAAAATACACAATAAAAAATGGGAAAGGTAATGGATAAAAGTCATATGACTTAATATTGATGGATATTGAAGCTGGGTAATGGTTACTTGAGATTCATACTCTACTTTGGAGTACTTGAAATTTGTCATATTAACATGTAGATGCTGTTATAAACATAACTTGGAGATAATGAAAAAGTTTAAGAAGTATGATCATGAGGAAAATATTTACTTTGCCATTTTCAATCTCATAATCACAGTTGTTTACATTGTTAAAGATTTAGATTTTAAGGGACTTCACCTGTTTAAGAATATGCAGTTAGACCCATTAAAAGAAATGCAGATTTCAAGGACAGCTTTGCCTGGCCCTGACTTTAATAGGCTTCTTTTAAAAGGAAAGAGAAAACTTGAGAGAAAAACTGGGAACTAAAAGCAAAATAAGTACTTCTTGCTTACTAGCATAAATGGAGATACAGGGAAAAAATAGAAAACACCAAAGCACTGGAAACCTTATTTCACAAAATCTAATTTCTCCTAATAAAACGTATTAACTTCAGATTCCATTAATCTTATCTGTCATGCTGTGGTTAGTCAAATGCTATTAGTCAAGGATCTGTCTAATGTTGACCATATTATCACAGTTCCTTCTAAATTAAATTTCAGTGATATAAATGTAAGAATGGAAGGGGAGATGTCTGAAATTCTATAAAAATTCAACTTGTAAAGTCGTCAAACTCATAAAAGTTTAAATATTTTTTAAACTTCGAAGTAGGCATGTTTCTCTACATTACTTTTATCTGTTTATTAAACACTAGACAGCCCTTTGTTGGGTATCTTATGGCCAGTTTCTTTTAATATGAATTGGTAAGATGTTCACTATGTAAATGTTTACATATATAGGCAGTGTAGTAACTGGGGAGTAAGGATCACATTTTGTTTTATAAGATGTTTATACCATTTCACTCATTTTAATGTGAAATCAGGTTTTAGAAAGTAGCAATAATAAAACTTTATTTTCTGAAATGAGATGTTTAATGTAAAAGCAAAGTCTATGAAAACTATAAAAAGATCAAAGTAAAAAGAAAATAGAAATTGTTACTTTTAAATACAAAAGCATAGAATCAGAGTAAAACAAGTTCAGCCACTAAAATGAGTGCCTGGAAAATAAAATTCAGTTGTTGCCATTTCCTCTTTGTCAAGCAGATACTACCAGCATTAACAGAGTTGCTGACACTTTGAATAACTCCACTATCCATCCAGATCCCACGGGAGAGCCCAGTGAAGAGAGGAATGCAACTGCAAAGACTCCTTGTGATTCTTCTTTTCCCACAGAACATGTAAGTCAATTAAAAATATTGCCAAGCAGACCTTAGTGAGCTAATTCTACAGATATGTGTAGCACTGTATGCATCTGGATGCTTTAAGACCTAACTGATCTCCAAAATAATATCAAGAGGGCAGCATGGCACCATTTTTCACAATTAAGGTTGATGGAAAACAGCAGGAAAAAGTCACAGTGTATAAATCAAATAGATATAATCCAGCCTGTTTGAGGAGGGAGAGTGTGAGGTAGTGTATTATGTACTTCTATATTTTAGTCACCTAAACTTAGGAATAGTGGCACTTGCACATTTATTTAAACTTTAAATACAACTGCTCACAGTTTGAGCACTTAAAATTTTATTCTAATTAAAGATGCCTTAAATAATCAGTGAATAAATTCAGCTATTTTTAGTAGGGCTTAATGTTACATTTTAGGAAACCGTTGTGAAGGAAGAAATTTATTTTAAATTATTTCAGTTAAAACACAGAATGTGAAAGGATCAAATGTCCATCAATATATATCATGTATGAATGTAAATATTAAACAAAAGATTTGTAGAGATTATATAGCTCCAGGAGTCTATTTGTCATATAAAAAGCAGCTAACTACAGATGACAAGTTTTTCGGTAAAATTTGTAAGTTTCTTATCTTGGTGTACAAAACTTTAGTGCAAAAAAGGCTCTGTTGTTCAAAGTCTAAAAAAGAACAACTGCTAAAAGATAACCTACAAATGTTAAGAAAGGTTACTTATTTAAATAATTGCATAGTGAGATTAAAGCCACTATATTGTTTCAAATTTTACAGATGCACATTAAGTAACTCCATCTTCACATCGAAGATGAAAATTACAGTATTAAAGCCTTAACATGTAACAGGTTTTCATAATAAATTTCATTTTCTTTTTTAAGTATGAGAGATCTCCACTGAGATAGTATAAACTTTTCTTCTGGGAGGGTTAAACTAAAATCAGAATTCATCTTTTCACCATTGTGTCAGCAGAAATGATTTGATGTGTACAAGTGTGTATCTTTGAAATATGGTAAATCTGGCATTTGGAAATCCTTGGCCAACTATGTAAGTTAGTGAAATCAAAGCAAAAAGGAAAAAGCTAGATACCAATTTCAAATTTGGTTGAATACTTAACATCTATACTAATAATAGCAGAATATGCAAATTGTTCAGGACAGGGGTGGGGCCGTGGTGGAGAGCTCTCAGTACTCCTGCACCAGGGGTCCAAAGGGCACGGAGAAAAAGAGAGAACATATAGGTAGTTAGGGGGATCAGGGCAGGAGGGGAGAGCAGATAGGCAGTTAGGGCAATCAGGCCAGAAGAAGAGTGCAGGTAGGCAGTTAGGGTGATCAGGGCAGGAGAGCAGATGGAGCAGTTAGGGGCATCAGGCAGGCAGGTGAGTAATTAGGATCCAGTGGTTCTGGATTGTGAAAGGGATCCCGGATTGGAGAGGGTGCAGCCTGGGCTGTGGAATACCTCCCCGCCCCCCCCCCTTCATGAATTTTGTGCACCGGACCTCTAGTTTATTATAATTGTCCTTTTTCAAAGGTATAATGGGAATTTCATGTCTCCCTTTCAAGCCCATTTTTATAATTAACCCAATAGTTCCATTCTTTTTGTTTAATCCTAATGCTTTTCTTGCAATTAATGTTTTTAAGAATTGATAGAATTAAAGCTTTTTCAAAAAATATATTCCCACAACAATCCTGTCAGGCACATCTATTTTACAAATGAGGAAGCAGTGACACAAATGTGAAATAATTCCAAAGCACTGAGAGACACTACCTGTGGCAGACTTAAACTAGGTCTCTTGGCTCTTAGACAAATGCTATCTACTTTCTCAACATTCATAGTAGAAAAAAATGTTTCTTCTCAAAATACTAGTGCATGTAAAAAAAGAGAAAAAAAAAAAAACCTCAGCTCAATGGCTAGAGACATTTTCTAAATTTTACTAGGTGTCAAGCACTATGCTAAATACCAGTGTTCCCACTGAAGCTTGATTACCAGTCACCATCTAATGTGGGACACATTTAAAAGCAGACCTATTCTTTTGCCTAGACTGCTGAAAATGCTGTTATTCTTGCATTAAACCAGACAAGTCTAGTCTCTTTATGAATCCTGTTTACTTGCTCCTTAATATTTTATACTTTTCTAAATAGGGCCGTCAAGTGACAACTGGTGGCCAAATGCAGCCCCCACCCCCTCATTTTAGTAAGTACAATTTTATTAGAGCACCAGCACACCCATTAACTATTGTCTATGGCTACTTTTGTGTTGTAATGATAATTAAGCAGTTGAGAGGGAGGTCCCTTGGCCCACAAAGCCAAAAATATTTATTTCAGCCACACCAATCCTGTAAAATTTTGGATATATATTATGAGCTAATCCCCCTTTTTTGTACTTGGAGAGGGTTAGGTTAGTAGCCTGCTGCAATCTTCATCATACCTAGGAATGAGGATGGGAAAGAGGGGCCAGGATAAACAAAGAAAGCCATTCATTTTATACAACGAATTAGATTCATTAAAGTTAAATTTTAAAATGCAACCCCAGGATTAGTACCAGATCTTTGAGTCAGGCAGAAAGAGGAAGTATTTTTAAAAGAAAATAGGAAAGAGCAATGATATGTGGCTACATATAGAACTAGAATTACTCCTATAGGCTGCAAAACCCTAGTTAAGCTAAGTAAGACAAGTTTTGTTAAAATCTTGTTCTCTCTACAGGCAATCCCTGCTTCTGCCCTTCCCACCAAGTAGCTAGTTTAGGAAAGAAACTAAAGCAGATATGTGTAAATGTCTCCTCTCCATCATCGAGATAAAAAGTCAAAGAATCAGAATTTTGGAAAATGGGTTGTTTTGCACTTGATGTCAAATGCAACAAAATGCATCATTTTGATGGCAAAACAGGACCATTAAATCATAAGTAAGGTATCAATCAATCATTTAACTTCAAAATCAGCAGCTACCTAGATTTAGATTTGACATATTTCTATGTATCAGTACTGCATGGGTGACTGTGTACATTCACATTTTGGCTCTGTCAGCTAAATGAAGTGTAGTGAACTTACATGCGAGACATTATCAGAAATACACATTTACCCATTTTTTCCCGTTACCATTTTTTTGTAAAAAATCCTTACTCAAGGACATACTTTGATTTTAGAGAGTGAAACATCAATGTGCGAGCGAATGTCAATTAGCTGCCTACTGAACTAACCCTGATCATGAATCAAACCCCCAACCCGAGTACCCGCTCAGACCGGGAATCGAACCCCGTGACGTTTTGGTGTATAGGACATCGCTCTGAGTCATACCAGCCAGGGCACCAGTTACTTTTTACAATAGTATTTTGTATCTAAAAGGAGCTGATGAGAAAACTGAGGCTCACAAGAGTTAAATAATTTGTTTATTGTCCTGGCAGTCCTTCCCAAAACTTTTGTTTTCATCTCTGTTATTTTATAAGAACATATGCCCTAGCCAGTTTGGCTCAGTGGATAGAGCGTCGGCCTGAGGACTGAAAGGTCCCAGGTTCGATTCTGGTCAAGGGCATGTACCTTGGTTGCGGGCACATCCCCAGTAGGAGGTGTGCAGGAGGCAGCTGATCGATGTTTCTCTCTCATTGATGTTTCTAACTTTCTATCCCTCTCCCTTTCTCTCTGTAAAGAATCAAAAATTAAAAAAGAAAAAACACATAGGCAATATGAATACAGTATCATCATAAGGATCAGAGGTTAGGACTTTGAGGGGACAGGTGGCTAACTAGAATTCTCAGGAGCCAAGAAGAGCAGTCCTTAGGGAACTAAGATTAAATGTAAATAGTTAAGAGCCTATAATGAAATTTATCACAGCCTAATGTATAAAAATAAGCATTTTTCAAAAACTTCAATGTTGAACAATATATTAAACTAGAGGCCTGGTGTACAAAATTCACAGGGGGAGGGAGGGGCGGGGTTGGGGGGGAGAAATCCCTCAGACCTGTCTGCACCCTCCCCAATCTGGGACCCCTAGGGGGATGTCTGACTGCCAGTTTAGGCCCGATCGGGATCGGGCCTAAACTGGCAGTCAGACATCCCTCTTCCAATCCAGAGTCTGTCCTAACTACTTACCTGCCTGCCCGCCTGATCCCCCTAACTGCTCTCCCCTGCTGGCCTGATCACCCCTAACTGCCTCTGCCTCATCACTATGGCTTTGTCTGGAAGATGACTGGTCTAATTAGCTTATTACCCTTTTATTCATATAGATAATGGAACATGGAATATAATGGAGCCATCCATGTTCTTAACAGCCCTTATTATAGGGAAATGCTAAAAATGTTTTTAACACAGCATAGAAAATGTGTGATTCAAATTTTTAAATAGTGTATTTATACAGAAGGGATCAGAATATTTACATCAAATTGTTTAATGGTGGTTGGAATCTTGGGTAATTTTAATGTAGTTCTTATCCTATTCCCTATTTCTAAATTATAACATTCCCTTTTAACAAGAAGTTTTATCTGGTAATCTAAGACCATCAAAGGTTTTTTTTTCTTCGAGAAATTAAATTTATTTGAAACAAATTTGATTAAGAGATAAATTACAACACATGCATAAAAGGGAATATTTTGCAGCCCCTGACAATAGTTTATGAGAAATTTTAATGACCTAGGAAAGCAGCTCAGTGGGGAAAACAAAGATATAAAATTCTAGAAAGTTATTGATTATACTAAAAATAGAAAAAAGTCTAGTGCAAATAGTACCAAAATATTGACAAGTCTCTGGATAGTGGTTTACTACTAATTTTTAGCTACTTTATACTTTTTTCTATTTTCCAAATTTCTGGTATTATCAGGGGGAAAAAAAAGAAATGAACAACATTTTTAGCACAGTATTATAAGTATGACCCAATGTAGTGCTTTGGAAAACATGCCAACTTCCAAATACTGCACTGCTCTTTCCTGTGTCTCCAAAAATGGTGCTCTGAAGCATGAGAGGAAACATGAAGTAAAAAGCAGTTTTTAAAAGATAGTTTACTTCTGTTAGCATTTTAAACTTACTCTTGTTTTGATAGAAGATACAAAACATAGACATGTTTAGGAAAGGAAGGGAGTAGAAGACATAACAGATTTTTATCTGCCTGTTTTAAATTTCTTTCATTGTAAGCCCAAGACCTTTTAGAAAATGTTTGTGGTATTCCTGGAATATATTAAGAGATCTTGAAAAGCTACTACATAAGCCTACAAATTCACATTTTATAAAGTTTCTTGGTGCCAACAGGTAGTAGTTGGGAAAAAGCCAAGAAAATGGTGGCTTTACAACATGCTCATAATTTGCAAAAGCTTAAGGATATTCTTTAAACTTATTTATTGATGAGTGTTTAGAAAATGAGTAATAACTTCAGTGGTAAAACAAGTTTGGTCTTTCCTAGGTGAAAACACAGTCTTTGAAATCAAATCTACAAAGCCATTTTCAGGCTCTCAAGATGAAAGGTACTACTGATTTAACTGTGTCTTCTTCTGGTGAAGGTGGCTGGCAGAACCTGATAACAAATCAAATAAAAGAAAGTGAAAAGTTCCTAAGCTTAGAAAATGACAACCAATCTAAAAAAAGAAAAGCAGAAGAGTTGACAAAAACAGGTTAATATTTTCTGTGGTGAATTAGAGTACTGATGTAGCTTCAATTAGAGCAAAATGACGTTACAGCTAAAGCTTCAACTTCAGATGGATTCAACTTTTCCAATTTTTCTTCTGATGTAATGAAGTTGTGTTACTGTTTTTGCCCATAAAATGCTTCAGTAAAGATAGCTGAGGTAAGACTGCAAAGTTTGCTATTAGCATCTAATTCCCCTTAAATTGGTCTTTCCTCCATATACCTTTCATCAAAGCTCCTGCTGCACCTTCAAGACCCTTTCTTAACAGAACACAACTTACATATTATACAAGATAGACACAGTGAGACCCTTTGTAATTTATTAAATTGTATTCTCTGAAGATTGTAATTTCTTTTGAATTTGAGACAATAAATGTTCAGACTGTTTTCAGATTTCAGCTTAAAATGTTTTACTATCATTTAGATGTTTCCCCAAAAGAAAAATATTTATAGTATAAAAATTCAGGTATCAGAAAGACTCAAAAGGCTGTTTTTCACTTTGTTCAAGTTTTGTTTCCAGGCATTAAGTGTGTCATACAGTTGTTGCCATTGTTGTTTTCCAAATGTCCGATGTGTGCTATGACTGAAAAATTAAAAGTCATTAGTCAACCTTTTATCCTCTTGTATTCTTTTATAATACTACATACTTTAATAAAAAGCAAGGTTAAATATACATAAAAGACAATTTCAAATTGTAAGAGAATTAGCAGCTTTTTAAAAAAAATCTTTATCATATTGATCCTGAACCTTCTATTTTCCTGAACTACATAAAACAGACACAAAAGTCATTAGTATTCTATCCAGTGCTGAGCCATTAAATGAAATGTGCTGGAAAATAGGACTTTCATTAAATAAGCTAATCAATTCAGTTTGAACTTTAATAAAATTATGATAAATAGCAACTATTTAACTACAGTCAGTGGATAAGAACATCACCTTAGTTCTCTAAACATTTAAGTGAAATAATCAGAACAAACTAAATTGTTCTACAAAATGCTGCAAAGTATTAAGTGTCTTACCTGACAATGACTTTTCGCTGGGTCTGATCAATTTTGCAGTAGACCATTTTCGTTTTCACGGCTGAAAAAAGACATTTTACATAACATGTTATATGGAAAATGCCTAAGAAAAATAGCTTAAGGTATGAAACTATGACCAAGCAAGCCATAATAAAATTTGAGTTTTCTAATATAATTTTATAAGCTGGCTCTTTGAATCTAATAAACACAGCAATATGATGCAACTAAGAGGGAGGTTATGCATTTATCCTATGGTTGCTGGGCTTAATCCATACCAAATATATAGTGTCCTTTTTAATACATGCTTTATTAATTTTTAAGAGAGGGAGAGAAACATTGATGTGAGAGCACAACATTGATCAGCTGCCTTCCCCATGCCTCCCCTCCCCCAGTTTTCATCAAGAATTCTAGATGTTCTATACAATCACACCTTAGGGGGTTGAAGGGGAAGATTTCCTAATTAGGTATTTCTTTATAAGTATGTTTAAGAATTAGAGCATTAGAAACTATGTGAATAGTTGTTTATTTTAATTGTACAATCCCCCAAACTTTCAAATTTAAAAGGCTCAGGAAAAAAAAAATCCTGTTAAATTACTTTAATACCAATGTTGGGGAAGAAAGTCCTGTTTCTAGGCCAATCATAAAAAACTGATAATGGTTAACATCTGCAAGACGTTTAATACATGCCAGGCACTGGGCTAAGTGCTTTACCTACATTAATTCATTTAATCCTCACAACTACAAATTACTCCTATATTCCTATTTCATAGAGGAAGACAGACCTGGTCTCAAAATCAGGTCTGATAGAAAAATCTAGGCTCTTAACCACCCTATGGTATACCACCTAAAGATTTGTTTTATATGACTTTAAGGAATAGAACAAACACAAAGCCACGTAGCAATTTATATTTCCATTGAATTTTCTCTCTACAATTACAATCTGCTGGTCTACTAAACATACACATTTGTTACAAAAGAATCTAGCTTTGTTAGCATATGGCTCAGCTTCAAGATCAAAAATTTTATATTGCATGGGTAAAAGACAAATAGAAAAAAAAGTTCTAATTGCCTTACCATCAATAACAAACGCTTCAACATCATCAGCTCCAACCTGAAGTTCCTGTTGCATTGTATCAAAAGAAATTTCTTTATTCTCCACTGCCATTCCCATAAAAGTAAGTAGTCTCATTTTTGCCATATTCTGTTCATGTAATAGTCCTGAATAACAAAATAGTGAAATTGAATAGGTATCAATGCTAATAGAACAATTACAACTCTTGTGTCAAACTGTAGAAGTCATTGTGTTTGAGCACTTTATATATAGAGTAATTTTGACAAAGCTTATATTTTCAAATCATAAACTGACCCCATAATTATGAAGTATTTAAAATTATTTTTCTAGAACTACATTTATTACTATAGGTAATAGACAAAAAATTAATAAGACTGGGCTATACAATGTTTTTAGGCTTTAAAAGTTTTACATCTTAAATTATTTTATACTTATACACTTGAGATAAATTGTACAAAATCCATTTAATAAGGAAAAATTTTATATAAATGACTTATGCTTATTTTTACTAACAGGTTCCTTGTTTAAATGGAGGATTCCTTATCTTACACTTTGTTCTGTGTTTTATTAGGAAACATGAAGTTTTAAAACATTTTCATACACATTCAGTCATGAAAACATTCCATTTCCCATCTGGTCACTACGGATTTAATATTTAAAAGTTAAAACTGTATGCCCATCCAGTGTGGCTCAGAGGTTGAGCATTGATTGACCCATATAAACCAGGAGGTCACAGATTTCTGGTCAGGGCACATGCCTGGGTTGCAGGCTTGATGCCCAGTAGGTGGTGTGCAGGAGATAGATGATTCCCTCTCCTCACTGATGCTTCTCTCTCCCTTCCTCTCGTAAATCAACAGAAATATATATATATATATATTTTTTTTTTAATGTAAAAGTGTGTTTTATCACTACATATACAGACTAAAATGATTAATACTAGAAAAAATTAAACAGTACCATTAACATACTTGTTCTTTACAAAGCCTAAGTAGAAAACTACAGATAATTCAAATTTTTGCCTTGCAATTTCTAAATGCAACATACTGTTATAATTATTCATATCAAAAACTGTTAGACCCTTTTAAAAGGAAACTTAACAAATATACTGGTCCTGCTCCTTTCACTTAAAAAAAAAAAAAACCACACAATAAAACTGAGGAGTAAAGTGAAATGCTTTATTTACAGTCACAAAGTGGCCTCAAAAATAGGTTCATTTATAAAATAAATAACTAGAAATATAAATATTTACAAATCCTGAATATCCAAGTGTTTACCGATTCCTAAATGGAAACTAAATTATAACATATACACTTGATTTGATGCTAACTTCGCAATTATAAAAAAAAGTTTCTAAAATTAATATAGAATTACATGCCCCTTTTCTCTGAACTTTCAAATTTGGTAATCTCACCAAGATCATTACCCTTTTGTAATTAAGAGCCTCAAGTTTGTATTGTTTAAAAAGTTCCCTCCAAGCACTCCACAAATTTGAAATACATGCATTTATTATTAGCAGATGACTAGGAAAGCCCATTAATACAGCACGTGTTAATTAACTATAATTATGATGCAGGCTTTCTATTTGGCACAGATTCAACAAAAACACGATCATCATAACTCAGATGAATGAGGTACCCAAGTAAGTATTGCTAACCAGTTTAATGGAAATCTACAAGCATCAAAAAATCAATTAGTGCACATTAATCCTAATTAACAAATGAAAATTAGATGCTGATTAACTTTCTGAAGCAAGAAGGTAGCAACTGGATAACACCAGATAACATGTGAACATGTTAGGGCAATTCAGATGACACAAGGTAATTCTACTGTTGGCCCAATCTGCCAGTTAATAAATCCCTTCTGGTTACTTCGAATTTAATATTTAAAAGTCAAAACTGTATGCCCAGCCAGTGTGGCTCAGAGGTTGATAAACTGAGTGTTTTGATAAACTGTTGCCATCTGTGGAATCTAGACATTTGTACTCAAACTTTAAGCTGTAATAAATGTCTAGTAATATACTAACTAAAAATATACATTCAAGATGTTTTCCGCAAAGCATCTTTTACAAACAAATTTCTAATAAAAGACTGCTAATTTGCATGGATGTTAAAGAAACAAAAGTCAAAACAGAATTTGATTTACAGGAATACTATGTTTTTAAAGATTTTTATCAAGAAAATTTCTTAACATGCCCAGTTCTGTGGGCATACATAATCCCTTTTAATGTTAAAATAATAAAAACTCCTCAAATTTCTAAGGTATAATTTAAAATACTCTTAAAATAAATATTTACTGCTATAGTTACAAACTTACCATAAATCAAAAAACATATCAAAGAAATGAAAATTATTTCTAAAATAAATTATATGTCATACAAGGGGGAACCTACATTTAAAAACACTTCAAACTGAAGTTTAAAGTCACTACATCAAAAGAAATCACCAAACCTAAAGCCTTTAGGACTTTTGCTCTCCAAATCAAGCTATTAAGCCAGTGAAGTATGAGTTAAAGACCTACAGGAAGCTGTGCTTTATTTCGTGAAAAGTAGAACATCACCTTCAAAGAAGTCATAGTGTTCTGTGTCATATTTCTATTTCAAAGTTATAAAAAAAAATCTAATTTTATGGAAACATTTATTCATTACTAATATGTCAAAACCTTAATGCAGTAATAAAAAAATGTGCATCACTGAGCAATTTCTGCATTGTCACTGACCCCTACCTTAAAATGCTGCAATATAAAAAACGTAATTTTAATGCATGCAATAGCTTATGAACCAGTGCTCCTTTGAAACAGTCAATTACACATCAATGGGGGAGTGTCAAAGTGTTAATTACTACTCCTTTTTCCTTGGTGAGTAAATAAAGAGGTTGCTGACATTAACATTCCATCACATAGCTTCATGCCACAAAACAAATTAACTGGGACAGAATGTGGTTTTCTGGGTCTAGTGCACCTGGCAAAGCATTCTACACAAACACACTCGCATCTACTTTATCTTGGTGTATTTCAAATGCCTTGTTATGTTCAGAATAATTCAGTCTTGCCAATGCTGAAGTTTACAGGTGACAGGAATGAATGATTACTATATTGAGGACTAACAGTATAATCAAGCTAGATTATAAATGCATTCTTTACCTATGTCTCAGACCAGGAAGCCTATATTAAATTTTAGTATGAAAAATACATAATGTATTTTGATTATTATCCAGTAGGAAAACAAAGCACCTTAGTTTCATAGTTGACTTCATTCTCTTAGAACTTAAACTTGTTAAACTATAGATTTTCTAATTTTTCTTTTTGTAATCTTAGTATGGTAAAGATGTACTCTAGAAGGAAAATACTGAATCTATATGGAGCTTGCTCAGTGAGGACATTAAGAGTCAATTCAAGTTGGTGAACATTTACTGAGCCTCTGATGCCCTAGAAAGACAAAGGTAAAATCATAAAGCTAATACTTACTTTGCTGTCTTCAACAAACCATAGTTAGGAAAGTTTCTCCTGTCATGTAAAATTACAAATCCATTTCTAATCGCATCTACAGCTTTACTTAGATATGCTTATAAATACCATATATTTCTATAATTTGTTAATTTGGGGTTAGGGCTTTGCACCAATATAAAAGTTTATCATAGGGAGAAAAATCTATTTGTTGCAATTACGTGAATCTGGCTTTTTTTTTTTTTTTTTTTTCAAAAAGCAACAAAATAAAAATCACCACGCATATGAATAAGGAGTAAGGTCCTTTACAAAGAAACAGCAGTTTCATGCTCTTTCCATCACAAATGCTTTTGGTTTCTGATTCCCAATTCATTCTAAGTAATATTTTAAACTGCCTATATTTGTTGCTATCCATCACACCACTGGTTAGGCCAAGATCGTTATTTGCGGATCTCACAATACAGAGCAGTTTTAGAATAGTACATTCCCATCTCTCTGTATCCCTCCAAAGAATACACCCCAAAACTTACCAAGTGAATCTATGAAGTCTTTATTGTTCTGATAAAACTTGACATATGATGCCAATTTAGCATTCACAAAAATGGTTAAAAGCTATACAGAGACAAAAAAATAAAGATACCATATTCAATATAGAATATTTATAACTCAAAATACTTTTAAAGACAATAACTCCCAGTAATATATTTCTTTCAGTGCAGACATTTCAGTAAGTTTGATCAAATTACCATCTAAACCATCTATACTAATAAAAGGCCAGGCATCACAACCCAAACGACCAGAGACCAGACCACCATGGCCCATCACCAGGCTGGTCCCACCCCCAAGCAAACAGTTAGGGGCAATCAGGTAGGCAGATGGCCCCTCGCAGGGCTGGCCCTGGCCCCCAGCAAAGGAGGAGGGAGGCCCAGGCCAGCCAAGCCATTGCACCCCAGCCTGTTGCCTACAGAGGGAGGCCACTGGTGGCAGGGGAGGAAGGCAGTGCTGCATAGATGGCAAGCAGTGGCAGCGGTGGGGGTGGGACCAGCTGCCTGCAACTAGGGGAAGGAAAGCCTTAATAGTCCCTGATCTCAAGCTAGGCTTAGGGACCCTACCCAAGGGGTCTTGGATTGTGAGAGGGTGCAGGCAGGGCTGAGGGACCCTCAAGTGCACAAATATTTGTGCACCGGGCCTCTAGTTTGTTTAATAAAAGACTGATCAGTAAATAAATCAGTAAATACAGTGAGCTCTAAAGATGGTGGTAATGGCATAGTACAAATGGAAAATAACCCAAAACATATTTATACTTGTACTTGAAAAGGATAATAATGTGTCTTAAAATATTGGATTTATTTTATTAACTAGGTTAGCTGACACTATATAATAAAAAGAAATTTCTATTATTTAGGTTCATAATGGCCAGGCAAGTGAGAAGATGAAGGAAAAGGAAAAGAACAGAACTGTGTTCCATAGTTAGAGAAAAGCTAATCCTAAATTTCAGTCTGTTCCTGATACAAAAAGAATTAACTAGTTCTCTTTCCAGATCTATAGGTATGTTCACTAATACAAAGTTAGAGAGTTCTTTTATACAAAGAGTTCTGCTTTAGTATGTTAAATTTAGGAAAAGATAATATTTTTCACATTAAGGATAAACTACTTACATCATGAATAAGCTCGCCTTCCAAAAACTTGACTGGTTTTAAAGCAAGAAGATGGTCAAAAAGAAATGCATTTGGATCTTTCAATGCTCGTACAATACACCTTAATTAGAAAACAAAAATCCAAGCTCAGTCTTAAAATTCAGGTATGTCTCGCTGAGTTTGCAGAATTAAATGTTTGCATTTAATTCAGTAAAATATCCAAGAATTCAATATACAGAGCATAAGAAAAGCTAAAAGATGGGGTTAAAACAGGCCAATAAATCTACACATCAAGTACATCTGTTTAACAAAATAATAGTTGAAGACAAAAACATAGCTGGAAAGTACCACAAAGTAATCAAAGAATAAATAAAACAGCTTCAGCATCTTACCATATGCCAGACACTAAGGTAAGGATTAATTCAATGAAGCCTCATAATACCCCTGAGACATATAGTCTTAACATGCCCATCTTATGAATGACAAAACAGGCTCAGAAAGAGCTCACCCAGTAAGGGCTAATTAAGTGTTGGAGCAGGCAGTCTAACCTCAAAGATATATTCCACTACCCTTTCAACCAACACCTATAATGTATACAGGTCCTGTGTGAAGCCAATAACCCTGTAAGTTATCATAATTTGTTTCATAAATTTGAAAAGCTGATTTTGTTCTTATTGCTACTATGCAGACTTACGACTATTTGAAGCCATTATTATTACTGGGCATAGGCTAAGCTAATTTTTAGCAAGGCACCAACTTTTCCTCATCTACACACCTTCATAAGTTAAATTTGACCTATGATTAGATTCTATTTTTCAGGTTGAGTTTTCAACCCCATTCCAGCAATTTTCCAAACAGCAAAAAACATGTAGCTAGTTCACATACAATTTGTGGTTTTTCCAATATCAAATTTTCAACTTTAGTGTCTCTATTATAATCACCACATAGCACACAGTATCAAATGGCTTTGGACATTGGCAAGTGCAAACATGATCTCAGTTATATGACTGACTACTGTAACTCATCTCTAAGCTGCTGATGGTACCACATCATTAGAACAATGTGTTTTTAACATTACCTGTGGGCATCAACTCGAGCCTGGGAAGCATTGTCTTCTGTGTAACTTCCCAGCAATTCTACCATGACTTTTGAAGCAGCATCACTAAAAAGAAATATTGCTTTAACAATTTCAGAATATCTCATTGCTATTCATTCATTAAAAAATATTTACTATGCCAAGTACTATGTCAATGATACATACAATGGTGACCAAGAGCGACAAGGTCCTGCTCTATGGAAAAAGTCATGGCACTTTCTAGTAGGAAAGGCAGACAATAAGCATGTGCCATGAAGGAAATAAATGGTGATTAATAGGGTCTGCATCATGACAGAGATGACGCCTTTATTTCTCCCCTTAAAGTTATAAGTCAGGCAACCATAATTCAACAAAGAATCCCTTGCTCAACACACAAACACGTCTGAGAGATACATGCGTTGAGACATCTGATGGTAGGCATATCAGAAGCAGCAGGGATGGTGAAACGGGGAAGGACAGATGGTCGAAGATAGCCTGGCACCTGCCCAGTCCCAGCTGATGTGGTAGTGGTGGAGTTGGGCTGCAGCCCCCACAGGGCAGCCCAGAGGGTAGGAGGGACAAAAGCAATGTTCTGGCCTGAATATCCAGTGCCCATTGTGGCTAAACCTGGTGATGGGGTACAGCAGTGTGGCAGCTGCAAAATGGTGGCAACCAATAGTAGCAAAAAGGCCAACTCACAGAATCACACCACCACCCCCAGCCAACCCCTCACTGGTGGAACCTAGAGGCAGCAGGGGTGCCACCAACAGCACAAAGCAGCTGGTACCTTCGGGTTACAAGGAGGCAGCACTGGGAAGTCGCAGGCTTGAAGCCCTATTGGCCACCACGACAGTGGTGCACTGAGACTGAGGGGACCTGGACATAAAAGGGCATTTTCCACAACTAAGGCAACACCCTCTCACCAAGATCCGAGAGGTAAGAGCAAACAAAAACTGGTGCTATCGCACTATCTACTGGAAAACAAATGAAAGACCACTACTTATCAATCCACTAGAGCAAAACAATACTTAGAAGAGTTTACTATTTCAAACGCCCAGGCAGAGAAACAATCCATCAAGTACCATGAATAACCAAGGTAGCTCAGAAAGAAAATGAAGTCTCCAGAAACCAAACTCCCAAGACATGGAAGACTGTGATTTAAATGACAGAGAATTCAAGATGGCAGTTATGAAAAAAAATAAACTCCAGAAGATGCAAGAAAACTCAAAAAGGCAGTTTAATGAAATCAGGAATAAAATCAATAGGAAAAAGGAACACTTCACCAAAAAAATTGAAACTATAAAAAAAATTTCTGGAACTAAAAACCTCAAAGAACACACTGGAGAACACTGGAAACAGAAAGACTAGATGGAAGAATTAGTGAGCTTGAAGACAGAAATCTAGAAATGACTCAGGCGGAAGAGTGAGAACTGAGAGCTTTAAAAAATGAAAGAACTCCACAAGAACTATCTGACTCGATTAGAAATAGTAACGTAAGAACAATGGGTATACCAGAAAGAGAAGAGAGGGAAAAGTAAACAGGGAGCCTATTCAAATAATTGATAACTTGCCAAGCCTATGGAAAGAGCTAGACTCTCAAATTAAAAAAGCTAAGAGAACAACTAATTATCTTAATTCAAAAAGACCTTTTCTAAGACACATTATATTAAAACTATCAAAAGAGCCGGGTGGGTTTGATTCTCGGTTAGGGCATATGCCTGGGTTATGGGCTTGATCCCCAGCAGGGGCATGCGGCAAGTTGCCAATCAGATCATTGTCTCTCATCGGTGTTTGTATCTCTCTAGTCCTTGCCCTTCCTTTCTCTCTAAAAATCAATAAAAATATTTAAAAACAAAACACTAAATATTGACGACTTACTGCATATGTAAAAGAATAAATATTTTGGAAATGAAGTTTGCTAGGTAGGCTGGATACAACCTTTAGGAACCCAAGATCTTGCAGAAACTCAATAGGTATTTTAAAATTTGCAGTTATCTTTAACAGGTAAAATTTCCAAAACAGATTTAGAGCAACTCCACAGAGAACAAAGGAAATCAGCCCTCAACTACTCATTTTCCCTGTAAGTTTTAATTTAAGACATTACCTTTTTTTTATATATATATTTTATTGATTTTTTTAACAGAGAGGAAGGGAGAGGGATAGAGAGTTAGAAACATCGATGAGAGAGAAACATCGATCAGCCGCCTCTTGCACATCCCCCACTGGGGATGTGCTCGCAACCACGGTATATGCCCTTGACCGGAATCAAACCTGGGACCCTTGAGTCCACAGGCCGACGCTCTATCCACTGAGCCAAACCGGTTAGGGCGACATTACCTTTTCTTACAATCCACAAGTGCTTCATAAAGTAGCCTTAAAAGGGTGTGTTTTTTCTCAGTGGTAAGGTTCCAGTCAGAAATCCATTTTCTAACCTATGATGAGATTGATAAAGGGGGATTCAGTGATATAGCTGAATATATTTTCACAATTTAAAATATAACATTTAGAAAACACATATTTGCTACTTTGATTATAATATAAAACTACAATTATCAGCAAAACAAGTATTCCACATAATAACTCACCTGATCCAGCTCAGTTGGAATATATTGGATGGCCCCACAAGATGCTGCCACTTTAATAAGGCTACAATATACTGTATACCTTACAGGGGTATTCTTATCCATCCCATGGAAAAGGTTGCTTAGCCTGGTTAACAAACAAATAATAAAAAATCTGAGATCAGTAACTACAGGGATTAAGTTGAGAGCATCACCGACACTCTTAGTAACTTCACATTAAAGGAGGCACAGAAAGGTTAAGTGACTTGTCCAAGGTCACACACTTTATAAAAGCCACAGCTGACAGTCAAGTTGCAGAATTCTTGCTTTTAACCATCAAATGACAATGACATGAAAAGAGCCCCTGGAAAACCTGAGCCTTTTTCAGTTTTTAACTTACAACTGCAGTCTCAGAGATGGGCGTTCACCTTCCCGAAATTTGACCAGCTTTTCACAGAGGTTTTCAATCAGAGCTTCTTGCTTTTCTGGCTCCAAGATCAACAGGAGGGATACCACGCTGTTCATCACACTTTCAACATCTACACATGACATGGCGTAGATAATACAACAGTGATACTATGATACTTAATGATTGTGAATTTCCAATATTCAAAGACCATTAAATGTAAGACACTTGTATATTTTATTAAAGAAATAAATTATTACCTAAGATTTGGTTTTCAATCAATAAAACAGAAGACTGATTTACATGGCTACATACACGGTTTCAATTTTCACTGGCAAGATAGTCAATCATGTGATACTTATTGGTTAGGTCTTAGGCTAGGATACTCTCCCAATTAAAGAAAACATACAAACAGAAAAATTATTTAGAAATGAAAGCACTTCTTTCTCTTCTGACTGGGTCACTAATTTTCAAGTATAAGCTATTAGTCATTTACCAAGTTTAATCTGAAACCTTAACTAGAGATTTCAGAACTCCCAATTTTCAAAATGTCCCATTTCATGTCAATGAATAGGCTGAGCCGGCATGGCTCAATAGCTGAGGGTCAACCTATGAAGGTCGAGGTTCAATTTTCGGTCAGAGCACATGCTCAGGTTGCGGGCTCGATCCCCAGTGTGGGGCATGCAGGAGGCAGCCAATCAATGATTCTCTGGCATCACTGATGTTTCTTTCTCCCTCTCCTTCTCTGAAATCAATAAAAAATAAAAAATAGATAAATAGGACGTTAACCAAATAAATAGCTTTTAGATTACTTGTTATATCCTATTTGATATTAATCTAAACCTTACAGAAGAGAAAGAAGTGCTTCATATTTTTTTTCAATTCATTCTGAAATTATCAGTATTCAGTGTGTGTAGTAACACACAAAAACATTCCTGATGTAAAAAAAAGATGTTTTCTCAAATTGGGCTTACTTCATAGGTATTAACAGAGTACAAAAACCTGAAAAGTATGTACATAGAAACAGTGCTTCAAAGTTCTAAGGTCTGAAACAAAAATATAATTCACAAGCAAAATTTAAAAATAGGTTATTAGAAATATCATAAAAAATTAAAAACAAACCTTTATCATCTTCCTTCAGACATACATCACAGGCTTCAATAATTTGAGCTAAATCTACATGAAGTCCACCTTCTGAGTTCTCTTCTGAAATTTCAGCTCCTTTGGATTTCAGATAAGCTCGAAGCTCAGCAGCCTGTGGAATCAAACAGTGTTGCTATATATCTATAAAACCGACTATGAATGACAAGATCTCAAACCATTCTGTCCTACTTCTAAAAAAATGAAATCTAAATGCTGTACTTAACAGTGACTTTACCTCATCCATCATCACCACCCCCACGTTTTCCTCTATAACTCCTAGTGGGTACACAGAACCACCGTGGCCCACATAGATCAACTTCAGAATTTCTCTCAGATCACCTATACCCTGCTGGAATTACAGTATATAGCAAAAATCTTCCTAATATAACCCAAAGCCTTTTTGGGGAGTGGGGTGAGATCTGACTTGGTAAATTCAATTTGTTTTAAAGAAATAAAATGTTATTGCTCTGAGGTGTGCATAGCACTACTACTCTGAAAACTTACAAACATTACCTTGGTAAGAGAGTAATTACTTGTTAATTAAATGTTTGAGAACCTATCTGAGATGAGCATTTGGAGAGCCAAAGACAAAAAAGATGATGCCTTTGGCCCTGGCTGGTGTTGTTCAGTTGTTTGGAGCTTTGTCATCTACACCAAAAGGTTACAGGTTCAATCCCCAGTCAGGGCACGTATCTGGGTTGCAGGTTCGATCCCAGATGGGGCCTAGGAGGGCAACCCTTTGATGCTTCTCTCTTTCCAATCAATAAGCACACCCTTCCTTGGGTGAGGATTAACAAACAACAAAAAAAAGGTGATGCCTTCAAATGCTTCCTTGAATAACATACTTGTATCAAATTGAATCTACTATAAAATTAACCTTTTGAAATGCAAAATGCATTATCTGGATCAGAAAGCACCTTTGCACCTATAAATGTGTAACTGCAGGACTGCATTCAGTATTTAGACCTTTTTCTATTCTAATACGTACATATAATATTTAATAACTAGTTCTTTTTAGAGTTCTGTATGTATGGCAGCCAAACATAAATGCAGATGGTATTTAAGATAACAATATGAGGAACTGAAAAAGAGAGGTAAGAATACTATAAGTAAATGCCTGAGTATCACATTTTCTAAACCTACAGATATGTTTTGGCTACCAAAGAAAAGTATATTAAATCTGTAGATCTGATGCTACTATCCTTTCAGATAAAACACAGTCACTTCACATATGAATTAGAAGTAATAAGACTTCATAAAACCACCGTCACCCTGTGAGAGAGCACAAAAACATACCCCTGGAAAGCACACTTCGGTATGAAGAAAACACAACTTCATCAAAACAAAAGCACTTGGTTCAGTTTCCACTTTGTAGACACGAAGTGAATTTTTCTAATAATTATTCAACCAACAGTTTACTGTTTTGTTTTTAAACCATCACCCTCACTGGTTACAAGTAGTGTTTGGGGAGTGGCACACACCAAGGAAAAGAAACAAGGATTCTGAGCTCCATTTTGCAATTTTAATGAAACTGAGAATTTGATCAAAGTTAAAACCCTCTTGAAAACAAAATCACCTCCTTACCTGAAAGTAATGGCTACAGTGAAATTAATGTTATCAGAACAGTAGCATAACCTAAGTAGAAATGACGCTTTAAGCCTCATACATACATATAAACCTCACCTGGGGATTTTTTTTCCATTGATTTTTAGGGAGAGTAAAAGGGAGGGAGGGAGGAGAAAGCAACAAGGACCTGAGAGAGAGACATCCACTGATTGCCTCTTGCCACCGTGTTCTGACCAGGCCAGGAGGAACCGGGTACACGCCCTTACCAGGAATTAACCCCACCGCCGAGAAACACCTGCCAGGGCTAAAACTAAAATATAACCAATAACACAAACTCGCTGCATTTACAAACCCTTTCCTATATTTAAAAAAAATTTTTTTCAATTAACTGCTGATAACATGATTCTATTACCAACAAGGTACGTTTTTAAGAAAAAGATGTTCACATCTTTTAACTGTGCTCAACTCCTTCCCACAACTTATTTTTACTTAAACATTTTTTCCCATTTTCATTTCCACTTACTTGCTCTTCAGGGCTGAGGGTCTGCATTTCTATAGTGTGTGTGTGTGTGTGTGCACCACATCTACAATTCTACAAGTATGTTAGAACAGGAGTGATGTCTTCTATGGAAATCAAAATTTCCATGTTAGTGGAATAGCAGGAAAAAATGACAACGCGACTTCACAGAATAGTTTCTGCAAAATTAGAGATCATTCCATGTTTAGTTTCACTCCCACCAACTACAGTTTAACTGTTGTGATGGGGAAAAGTGCAAACCCCAAACAGAACATTTAAAAACGTTAGGGCGGCTCACCAGAGGTCTGCCTCAAAATACGCAGGTGGAACCGACGTTTTATTTTCAAGATAAGAGCCCTCTCACCTTTGAAGAATATAAAATATGGTCTGTGTATAAAATAGGTCGCCTGTGCCTTTGTGACCCCGTAACACCGTTTTCATCGTCAACAAAACTATGTTTCCTTCCAGTGGTCCTCCACCTTCTGGCCCTTTAAATACAGATCCTCATGCTGTGACCCAACCATATTATTTTCGTTGCTGCTTCATCACTGTAATGTTGCTACTGTTATGAATCGTCATGTAAATATCTGATATGCAGGATGGTCGTAGGCGACCCCTGTGAAAGGGTCGCTGGACCGCCAAAGGGGTCGCGACCCACAGGTTGAGAACCGCTGCTAGCCCATGGCTCACACCGTGGAGAAGGCTGCCACCTCCCACTCCGGATGCGACTGCGTTTGGGGGACTGAAGCCCACACCTTCCCCAAGGAGCCAAAAAGTGCTGTGTGGTCAGAGGCGACTCGGGGCTGAGAAAGCACAGGCGCCGACCGGGAAGTCGGCGGGGAGCGGCGGGCCGGGGTCGGCCGGTCGGCCGGCCGCCCGCTGGTGCGACTCCAGGACTCGAGCGCGCGCCCCTGCGTCCGCGCGCCCCGTCTCGCGGCCTCTCCACTCCCACGCGTGGAGGGTGAGCTGCGACTCTCTGCCCGCGAGTCGGCTCCGCGGGGCGGCGTCCCTCCCGCCCAGCCCCCACCCGACCCTTCACACCCCGAGGCTCCCCCGCCCCGCCCTGGCGGCCCCGCGGCCCCGCAGCACACCTGGTCTTCCTCACTGATGTCGATGAAGGCCGGGACGCTCATGGTGAAGGCCTGGGCGAGGCGGCCGCTGCGCTCGCCAACCACGCCAACCGGAAAAGGAGGCAGACGCTCTCCCCGACGCTCCCAACCGCTTCCGGGTCACCTCGCGCGGGTCTCGAGGGGCGGGTCACTGGGTGGGCGGGGCCACGGGCCGCTCCCACCGCGGCGGCTGGAGGCGGGGCGGGCGTGCCCTCCGGGACCGGCGCCCTGGGTGGTGATTTCCAGGACTGCGCTGTTACAGCCACGCTGCACACCGCCGAGACCTCTCGCCTCGGAGTCTCAGACTGTGGCGTGAACGAGTATTTCTTGTCGTCGGTTGTTCCGTTCCACCCTCGCCCCCTCTGCCAGTCCCTTAGGCCGCATCTCCTGACTCCGCAGACATGGCTCCCAGCAGCCCATCGGCCCTGCCTCGCTTTCCAGGCCACAGAATCTAAGCCCCTCTTGGCGGTCCTGAGAGAGCCTTGGAGGTATGCATTTGATGCTGAACCCGACCTTTTTTTTTTTTTTTTTTTTTTTTCTCGAGTTATAATTTAACCCATTTTTCAGCCTTTATTTAGGAAGGACCTGGCAGACAGTGCTCTCTGCACTGAGGATAACAGTAGCTTTTAAAAGACGCTCTCACATGCAGCCTAGGTTCCAGTTGGGTATATACAGGCCATAAACATTACAGAGTAATTAGAAAGGCCGTCCTAGATAGCATCATGTTGTATAGCGTGGACTCCAGAGTCTAATTCCTTGGGATGGAATACCTGCTGCACCATTTGATGTATGTGTGATTTGGGGAAATTGTTTAACCTGTGTTTCAGCTTCCTCTAGGGAAAAGTAAATTAGTATACAAAACATAGGGTAAGCACTGAATGTTTCAGCTATCTATATATATAATCTACATATATAAAACCCTAATATGCAAATAGACCGAATGGGGGGAACAACCGAGCAACCAGTCACTATGATGTGCGCTGACCACCAGGGGCGTGTGCAGAACATGGCGGGCTTTGGCAGCAGGTGGCAGAGTGAGGAATATGGCTGGCGTTGGCCGCAGTGGGATGGTAGAGCAGATGAGCAGGGTGCCAGACCAAGGCAGGGCGCTGGTCACTGTCATCAGGGTGAGCCTCTGGTGGTTACTGAGACTTTTTAAAAAAAATCTTTATTGTTCAGATTATTATAGTTGTTCCTCTTTTTTCCTCCCATAGCTCCCTTCTTCACAGTTCCCACCCCACCCTCTGTCCTACTGAGACTTTTTGCTCACGCACACTGTGGTCCTACCTGGTGTTCACACCGGCTGCTGGCACCTGATGCCAGCCCCGATTTCTCGGCACTGTCAGCCGGTGCAAGCAGCAGTTTGCCAGCCCCAATTACCCTCAGGGCTTCTCCATCTTCCCCTGCTCATGAGGGGTGATCGGGCCCAGCAGCTGCTTCTTGCACCCGCTACTGGCAACAGCCCCACTTGCACCCACAGCTGGTGCCAGGGTTGCCACTCACACCCACTGCCAGCACTGGTCCTGCTTGCATCCACAGCTGGCGCTGGAGCTGCCACTTGCACCTGCTGCCAGTGCCTGGTGCCAGCCCCAAATGCTCAGCACCATCAGTGGATGTGAGCAGCAGCTGTGGGCCCCAATCACCCGGGAGGGTTTCTCCAACTCAGCCTGCTCCTGAGAGGCAATCAGGGCAGCAGCTGCACCTGCTGCTAGCACTGGCCCCAATTGCTCCGCATCATCAGTGGGTGCAAGCATAGCCGGCAGCAGCAAGAGCAGGGCTGCCAGCAGATGGGACTGGGGTTCCCAACAAGAAGGGCCAGGTAGAGGCATAGAGGATGAGCCAAGACCTGCCCCTGTGCCCACTGCAGCCTCGCAGCCCACAGTTCCTTTTAAGGTTCATGAATTTGTGCACTGGGTCCCTAGTTGTTAAATAATTAGTGGCCTGGTACACAAATTTGTGCATATTAAAAGGAAATTAATTAGAATATTTTAATATCACTATTCACCTTTTCTCTATAATAGAAGTGTCAGCCAAATTCACAATTGATAATGACAGATTGAAACATGTTCACAGTTTTCTCCAGCAAGAGATTTATATGTATCGCCCTAGCTGGTTTGGCTCAGTGGATGGAGCATCGGCCTGCCAACTGGAGGGTCCCAGGTTCAGTTCTGGACAAGGGCATGTACCTTGGCTGTAGGCATATCCCCAGTAGGGGGCGTGCAGGAGGCAGCTGATTGATGTTTCTAACTCTCCCTCTCCCTTCCTCTCTGTAAAAAATCAATAAAATATATTTTTAAAAAAAGATTTATGTGTATCACATATGTGTGAGTCAACTTAGCCTTTTATATATATATATATACACATACACACACACACTCATAAAAGAGTAATATGCAAATTGACCCTCACTCCATTACACCTAAGCCATGCCCACCAGGCAATCAGAGTGGCTGTATGCAAATTAACACAGCCAAGATGGCGGCCAGCAGCCATGGAGCTAGAGCAAACAGGAGGCTTCTATTGCACCAGCAATGGAGGAGACTGCCTGCCTAGGCCAACCGGGCCTCTGCTCAAGGCAACAATGTTTCAATTATAGAAGCCACGGAGCTGAAGCAAACAGGAGGCTTCGTTGCCTGTCTAGGCCTCCGCTCAAGACAACAAAGTTTCAATTATAGAAGATAAATAAACCCCAGAAACCTGATTCCAGCCAGCCTCGCTGGGATGTTGGGTCAATGGGAGCTGTGGGCAGCCTGAAAACGCCCCTCAGCCCCTACCCAGGCTGACCATACCCCCATGGGGTGAGCGTCCCCACTGGGGGGCTTGGCCAGCCTGCAAACAGCCATCAGCCCCTCACCCAGGCTGACCAGGCATGCCAGCAGGTGGACATCCCCCGAGGGTCCCAGACTACGAGAGGGCACAGGCCGGGCTGAGGAACCCCCGAGTGCACAAATTTTTGTGCTCCGGGCCCCTAGTATACATATGTGTGTGTGTGTGTATGTGTGTGTGTGTGTATAATAAACTTGCTTAATTAGACTTGCTTTCTAATTTAGCTAAACTTTTTCCAGCCCAGTGAAGCACCCCAACTTCTCTTTCAGGTAATTGTCAGCAACACAGCAGTAAATATCAACAAGAAGCAGATCATTATTATAGATCACACAGGGAGAACAAGAACAAAGGGTAAAATATTTAACTGCAGCACTATATGACTATATTCTGCACAGTGAGAAAACCTGAAGTCATTTTCAAGGGCCACCATTTCTTCTTTTCAGTTGGGTCAAGTTTCTAAGCTTTCTAAATCTCCATTTTTTCTGGCTAATGAAAATAGGAGACACCAAGTCTCCTATTTATTTACTCCAGGACTTCTGTGAGGATCAAATGAGATGAGGCATGGGAAAATGATTCACAGACATTTGGTTACAGTGTGAAATGTTTCCACCTGGCTGTAAAGCAAGTTGTGTTCCTGGACTAAAGAAACTACAAGGAGGCTAGTTGCTAGGGAGAGGAAGCCGGACATTGCTATGGGACATCATTACTCAGACAATTAGACACTTAGCATATTAGCCATATATATATACATACATACATACACACACACAAACACACACATATAGTAGAGGTTCGGCGCATGAATTCATGCACCAGTGGGATCACTCAGCCTGGCCTGCGAAATAGAGCCAAAACCAGCTCTCTGACATCCCCTGAGAGTTCCTGGATTGCGAGAGGGTGCAGGCCAGGCTGAGGGACCCCACCGGTGCACAGTCAGGTCCAGAAAGGGACACAGGAGGTTGGCCATTTGGGAAGGACTGCAGGAGGGCTCTAGGGCATATCTGGCTTGTCTCGCTCAGTTCCAATTGGCCAGACCCCAGCAGCAAGCTAACCTACTGGTAGGAGAGCCTGCCCCCTGTGCATGTCATAGCGAGCAGTTGAGTGGCCTTAGCATATCATTAGCATATTACACTTTGGTTGGTTGAATGGACAACCAGACACTTAGCATATTAGACTTCTATTATATAGGATAGTTACTATATGTAATATGTTAACTAGCACTAAGAAGACAAGCTGAGAAAGAGGGTGATATACAAAAGTGTGTAAATGCCTTTTTAGATAGAGCGATCAAAAAAATGGCTCACATGATATCCAGAGTTGAAGAAAATGAGGAAAATACCAATGAAGAAAACAGCAATTATGATTTTCATGCAAAACAGGAAAGAAGAAGAAAAAAGACCCGAGGAAGGTGCAAGGAGGCCTGTGGGCTAGATTTCAGTAAGAGAGAAGAGCAGTAGAAGATGACATAGCCATGTCCAAACCACGGTATTGTCGGCCATAATAAGAATTTTGGCCTTGACTCTGTGGATGAAAAAAGGGCCACATGCTAACTTTACTCACTCAAGGAAGGCCTACATGACGGCCTTGCAAGCACAAGAGACCTAAAGTAACCACAAAGGACAGTCTGAAATTCAAAACCTTTAATTATAAAGCAGTTCATAGTGGGTAGTCATGTCCTAGGCCAGGATCTTCCCTGACAAAGGTCAGCTTCAATCTTTACTGAGCCTGTTGTCTTCACATCTAGATAATGTACCTGTGAAATATCAGGGTAACTTGTAACTTCCCTCTTTTTTTGGATCACTCAGGACACAACCAAATGTGCCTGGGTGCCAGGACTGAGACCACAAATTCCTTCATTGCTATTGTTATGTTAATTGTTGACTGTTAACTCTTCTGTTCTCACCTAAGTAAAAATAGTATGTGTCTATTATTTTATCTTTTATCCAATTCCAAAGGAAACCCCACCTCCCTTTGCTTTCTCCCACCTCTCTAATCTATCACCAACCCACTTAAGTCTTGTCCTTTGGTTGTAAAGTATAAAACAAGGTGAAAAATTGCCATTCTCTGTAGCTTTATCCCAATAGGTTGAGATTCTGCTTCCCAGAAATTGTCAAAGGTTTGGCTCAAATAAACTCAAAATAATTCATTACAGGCTTGAATTTTTTTTATGTTAACAACTCTTAATGAACTGAAGCCTCTGACAGTTTTTGAGCAGAAGAGTGAGGAGATCAAACATTAACTCCTTTTTTGGATCACTCCAACAGGTGTGCTGAAAATTGAGCACTTCTGTGTCTTGGCTTCATTAATCTAGCATAATGTTTTCAAGGTTGTATCATGGATTAGTTCTTTGTTCCTTGTTATTGCTTATACATCGGTGAATGTATATTTGGGTTATTTCCATTTTCTGGCTATTATGAATAATGCTCCTATGAACGTTTATGCACAAGATTTTGTGGGTATTTATGTTTATATTTCTCCTGGCTATGTACCTAAGAGTGAAATCACTGGATTATATGGTAACTTTATGTTTAGCTTTTGAGGAGCTATTTTCAAAAAAAAAAAAAAAAAGGCAGCAACTTTATTTTTAATAGCCCAAACTGATAACAATCTAAATGTTCATCAACAAGTAAATGGATAAATTGGTAGTAGCTATGTAATAGAATACTACTCTGCAATAAAAAAGAAAAAAAACTATTGATACATGCAACAATATGGATAAATCTCAAAATAATTTTCTTGCATGAAAGAAACCATACATATTGTATGATTCCATTTATATAAAATTCTAGAATATACAAACTGATCTGAAGTGGCAGCACTGTGGATTACTGTTGCCTGGATGAGGAGGAGTAGGCAAGGAGTAGGGAGAGAAGGGTTACAGAGGAGCATTAGGACGTATTTGGGGAGTTATGGATATATTCATTATCTTGATTATGGCAATTATGTCATGGTTGTGTACATATATAAGATTTATCAATGTGTATTCTTAAAAATGTGCAGTTTATGGTTATCATGATTATAGCTCAATATAAAAAATGGCAGGCTGTCTTGACTCCATTGTATGCTTTTGCCTCCTTTGTTGAATATTAATTGGGCATAGTAGTTTGGGTCAATTTCTGGGTTCTCTATTCTATTCCATTGATCTATATGTCTGTTCTTGTGCCAGTACCAAGCTGTTTTAAGAACAGTGGCTTTGTAATACAGCTTGATATCTGGTATTGAGATCCCACCTACTTTATTCTTCTTTCTCAAGATTGCTGCAGCTATTCGAGGTCTTTTATTATTCTAGATGAATTTCTGGGAAGTTCGTTCTAGATCTGTGAAATATGCTGTTGGTATTTTAATGGGGATTGCATTGAATCTATAGATTGCTTTGGGTAGTATGGACATTTTGATGATATTGATCCTACCAATCCATGAGTACGGTATGTTCTTCCATCTGTTTATGTCTTCCTCTATCTCTTTTTTCATACAACTTAACAAAAGGAAGATAAACAATCCAATCAAAAAATGGGCAAAGGACCTAAAGAGACACTTTTCGAAAGAAGACATACAGAAGGCCGAAAGACATTTGAAAGTATGCTCAAAGTCACTAATTATATGAGATGCAAATCAAAACAACGTGGTATCATCTCACACCTGTAAGAATGGCTATCATCAACAAATTAACAAACAACAAGTGTTGGAGAGGATGTGGAGAAAAAGGAACCTTTCTGCACTGCTGGTGGGAATGCAGACTGGTGCAGCCACTGTGGAGAACAGTATGGAGTTTCCTCAAAAAATTAAAAATGGAACTCCCATTTGACCCAGTAATCCCACTTCTAGGGCTTTATCCCAAGAAGCTAGAAACACCAATCAGAAAGGACATATGCATCCATATGTTCATAGCAGCACAATTTACCATAGCTAAGATCTGGAAACAGCCTGAGTGCCCATCAGCAGATGAGTGGATTAGAAAACTGTGGTACATCTACACAATGGAATACTACGCTGCAGTAAAAAAGAAGGAATTTTTGCCATTTGTAACAGCATGGATGGAACTGGAGAGCATTATGCTAAGTGAAATAAGCCAGTCAGAGAAAGATAAATATCATATGATCTCACTCATCTGTGGAATATAGAGAACAACATAGACTGATGAACAGGGACAGATCCAGAGACAGAGAAGCAGCGATCAGTCTGTTGATCCCCGGAGGGAAGGTGGGCGTGGAAGGTGGGCGTGGCGGGGGGGGGGGAGAGATCAACCAAAGAACTTGTATGCATACATATAAGCCAAAACAATGGACTTAGACAACAGGGGGATGAGAGCATGAGTGGGGGGTCGGGTTGGGGTTATTGGGGGGATGAGGACACAATTGTAATACCTTGACCAATAAAGAAATTTAAAAAAAATCTGTTCTGTGCCAGGTACTGTTTAGGCATTTGGGATATGAGAGTAAACAAAATTAAGGCATATATCTTGAATGGAGATAGGAATGCTTATATGTCCCAGCTTGAAATCCAGTTTTCTCCTAATTTTCAAAACACAGGAAATTGGATTCCATTCCCAATAGCTTTGGGTAGGAGAACCACTCCCAAGTGGGCAATAGAGACCAACCTCATAGGTAAAGGCATATGTTCTATATTCCTATGCTTCATAACCACTTGAAAATTATACCTCAGGTCAAATTGATTCTCAAATGAATTTTTAAAATTTTTAGCTTTATTTTTATTAAAAGTAGTGTTCTGTGGGGTTTTTTTCCTTTTGCACTTAAGTATCACTTAACTCAGACAAATGGTAATAAGAAATATTGTCCATTCTTCTACATATGGCATGTTCTATATGTTCCAAATATTTCAGATAAAGAAATTTGGAGCCAGTGGAAACTGGAGCTGGTCAATTTCAACTTGATTTTATGCTCAAAATAAACCAGGTCAGTGGTGTGTTAAAGGCAATAAAATAAGAATTGTCATTCATACCACCACAATAGCAATCTGTTGTTATTGTACTGTATGCTTTAGAGTTCCTTATAAACATATCTAGGAACTTTCAAAAGTGAGTTACCAAGTAGTTGAACAAGGCCCCAATCTTCTGTAAGACAATATTTTCTTAGTTGATTTTTTACCTAAAAAATATAACCAAATATTTATAGTTTTTCTTTATTGTTTAACTAGGGGCCCGGTGCACGGAATTCGTGCACGGGTAAATTGGGGTGAGGGTGCAGGTGGGGGAGGAGGAGGGCAAGTGGGGAGGTCCCTCAGCCGGACCTGGACTTCATCCAATTCGGGAGCACTCAGGAGAAGTGCTACTGAAGGCTTGGACCCACTGCACCTGGTTCTCTGCTCTCTGCCGGGCCTGTCTGCTCCACACTACGGAGATGGGCAAGCAGGTGCTGCTGGGCGATGCCTGCGGGGTCCTTGATGGCTCCAGCCCCCTCATCCCCTCCTTGGCAGCCATGGCCCCAGCCCAGCATAGGCCAGGGTAGCAACTGGGGATTCCCGGGTGGGTCTGTCTGGCTACGGCCCCTGATTCCCAGGTCCACAGCCCTGCTGGTCTAGGGCCCGCCAGCCCAGCAACTGGAATTCCAGGGTGGGTCTGGGTGGCCACGCCCACCCGGTTCCCAGGTCTGCTGCCCTGCCAGTCCAGGGTCAGCCAGGGCAGCGGCTGGGATTTCCGGGTGGGTCTGGGTGGCCACGCCCCCCTTCCCAGGTCCGCGGCCCTGCTGCCTGAAATTGATCGAGGCTCGCTCCTCCCGCCCCCCCACCACGCCCCTCCACTGTGGCCTGCAAGAAGGCAACAGATGGCGAACGTGGCGAATGCAGGGAGGCAACTGTGTCCGCCATTGCTGCCATGGGTGCTTTCCAGTGGAGGTGTGGGGCTGCAGGCGGCTCACTC
>PVJC01006445.1:0-54967 GCA_004026665.1 Murina feae
TCAAAGTTACATTTTTAAAGACTTACAAAGTAGTGAAAAATCTTCTTCCAAATACAATAAGTTATATATGAGTTCTATCCAGGATACTAAAAGATGTTTTGAATTTCTAATTAATTTAATTGACTTTCTAATTAATTGAATTTAATTAACTTGTGATGAAATCTACATTTTATAAGTAGAGTTTTAAATACAGTATATCAGTGAATATATAAATAAATGTTAATATAAAGAATTTTTTTGAATTACATTGAAACTGAAAATGTTGTTTATACTGTCAGATTTCATGCTGAATTTACAGATCACAATTGACTATCGAATTTGATCATTGGATTCCACAGCGCTTGTGTGATGATAGAATGATATTGTGAGCTTGAAAATCTTTTACAAATTGTAGAGCACAAGTTTTTCTATTACGTGGCATGCCACGGTGAATGGATCTTACGATGGCTGTTAGGGTAGGAGATTAATTGAGGCCTCCTTCATATAGGCATGTAGGACTTCATAAATCCATGGATTTCTTTCACTGTCACTTGAGAGGAATTTGCTTGTCCCGCTAGTTTTTGGGATTGAAGTGAAATGCTTCTTTGGTTTTAATACACCTATGAAAAAAATTTGCGTCTTTTAATAGGGTGTTCATTTTCATGATTTACATTTCGCTCCAATGAAGGGGAAATGGCTTAGGGCTATGGGTGGTTCTTGTAACTTTCTCCATGATGAGATGGAGCCATCCAAGTAAATCTTTTGATTTGTTGTAACCAACTGTATTTCAGTAACAAATATTTTCTCATGTTACTGTTTGGAATCTTATCTTGTATGCTTATTGTATAGGATCTGATCAAAATAACACGGTAGTAACACCACCACCAAACCACTGTGCTTTTTAGAGCTTATGTAGCTACAAGCATCCTTATAAATGCCTGTTTGGAACTTTACTAAATAAGCATTTTATTATATTGCATTCCTAGCAGTTGGAACTTAGTATGTTGGGACTTTCACCTCACTTCCTTTCCCTGTCCTCTTTGATCATATAGACTTCATCTCAAGGCATTTAAGTAAAACAGATAAAATTCATACAGAGGTATATGAGAACATTTTTTCAGATTAAGATATAATTAATATACCATATAATTCACCATTTAAAAAGTGTACAGTGATTTTTTAATCTACTAGAGGCCCAGTGCACAAATTCGTGCACGGGCAGGGTCTGGCTGCCCTGGCCCCTATGGGGTGGATCAGGGCTGGGCCTGTGGGGAGGAGGAGACAGCTGGAGGTTGGCCAGTCAGCCTGCACGATCGGGGCTCAATCAGGGCCAGGCAGGCTGTGGGGAGGGTCCACAGGTGATTGGCTAGTGGCCCCCACCCACAATTGGGATGAGGGGGCAATCAGGGGAGGGGTCAGCCTGGGGGAGGAGCTGTGGGCCAATCAGGGTGCTGGGGGCCCATGAGGGTGTGGCCAGCTGGGGGGAGGGGCTGCAGGAGGTTGGCCTCCCAGCCCCACCCCCTGTTGGGGTGGGGGGGTGTAATCAGGGACAGGCTGGCCAGGGGAAGGGGCTGACGGTCTATCAGGGTGGGGCAGGCTGGCTGGTGGGAAAGGAGGGGGCATTTGGCCGGCTGCCTCGCTCTTAATCGGAGTGGGAGCACCTATCAGAATGGCTCTCTGATGTGTTCTGTTGGTCTATATGCCTGTTCTTACGCCAGTACCAGTCTCTTTTGAAATCAGTGGTCTTGTAGTATAGCTTGATATCTGGTAATTGTAATATCTCCAACTATGTTCTTCTTTCTCAAGATTGTTGATGCTATTCCAGGTCTTTTTTGATTCCATATATATTTTTGGAATATTTTTTCTGGTTCTGTTAAATATACTACTGGTATTTTAGTGGGAATTGCATTGAATGTATGGTTTAGATTGCTTTGAGCAGTATGAACATTTTAATGATGTTAATTCTTCCAATCCAGGGACATGGTATATGCTTCCACTTATTTGTATCTTCCTTAATTTCTTTCTGCAGTGTCGTGTAGTTCTATGAGTACAGATCTTTTACCTCCTTGGTTAAATTTATTTCTAGGTACCTTATATCTTTCTGTTGCAATATTAAATGGGGTTATTTTCGTAGTTTCACTTTTTGATAGCTCATTATTGGTGTATAAAAATGCCATTAATTTCTGGATGCCGATTTTCTATCCTGCAACTTTGCTGAATTTATTTTTTAGATCTAGTAGTTTATAGGTGGTCTTTAAAGTTTTCTATATACAATATTATGTCATATGCAAATTCTCACAGTTTTATTTCCTCCTTTCCAATTTGGATGCCTTTTATTTCTTCTTCTAGTCTGGTAACATGGCTAGAACTTCCTGTACTATGTTAAATAAGAATGGTGAAAGCAGACATCCCTGTCTTATTCCTGTTCTTAAGGCAACGCTTGTAGTTTTGACCCACTAAGTATGATGTTGATTGTAGGTTTGTCATTATGGCCATTATTACGTTGACGTATGTTCCCTCTATTTCTACTTTACTGAAAGTTTTATCATCAGTGAGTGTTAGACTCCAACTCTCGTTCCCTCCTAAGCTGGCCTTAGTTGCTGCAGGACCGAGTTGGGTACAGCCTGCTGTACAGCCTGCCGTCTTCTCTGCAGGAGCAGTTTCCATTGCCCTGGGCTGAAAGGTATTGATCAAGAGTCTCCAGATTTACAGTAAAGTACTGCGCCATCAACTTGAAAAGGTTGAGAATGTTACTGTTCCAATCCACAGGAGGGGGCTAAGCACTTCTTCATGGTCCCAGACTTGGAATGTCCAGCTCTGAGCAGCTCTGCATTCCCCCACAGAACTGTGCAGGGGGCGGTGTGGGGAGGAAGGGGGTGGTCCTGGACTCCACGAGGTTGTTGTAGGTGACGTGTACAGCCTGGAGGAGAGGAAGAGGGCTCTTCCTCTCCTTCCTGAGCTACATGATGGAGCTCCCAGGGGGTGCGGATCAGCCTCTCCACAATGCAGTCCCAAAGGCCAGCACTCACCCATCTGTGTCCCTGATAGATGCCTCCTTGGGAGGTACAGTCCCTGGGATAAAATCCCAGCTCTGCACAGAACCAGCGTCTTTGCTGCCAATCCAAGTAGGAGGGATTAGAAATCAGCCCCACACAGGACTCATCTCTCCAAGGGGCCAAGATTCCCAGCTTCACTCTTGCGCTCAACTCTTCACAATATGGGCCCCAAATCCCTGACCTACCTGGCTCCCTGTGCTGCTATCCCCAGAGGGTGAGCAGTCCTGGAGGCTCCACAAGTAGAGGGAGGGGATCCAACCTGCACTCGATGCGGGAGAATCCTTTTCCCTTTTCCCAAGCCAAACAGTTTCCTCACTAACTGGGGCTCTCTGCACAGTGCCTACAAGAAGGTAGAACTTTCCAGAGGCCCCTTTGCTGGACCCAAACACCACAGTGCAGCCTTTCCAGTCCTCAGAGCCAGAAGCAAACGTCTAGGGCTGGGCTGCGAACAATAGGAGCACTCCTTCACTGGCACACATTCCCAGTCTTCCAGGCACACAGAGTCTCCCTGGCTCCCTCTGCCCAATGCCATGTGGGCTCTTCTTCCTGTCTCTGCTGCGTGGGTTTGGGATCCCTGTGTTGGGAGAAGACCCCACATTCCCAGGGGAGGGAATTTTGCAACTGCTATTCCTCCGGCCTCTCAGCCACCCCACCTTCTCAAGAGGGTCCTCCCCATTTCCATGACTTTTCTCCTCTTACCAGTCTCTCCATTGTTTCTTCACTGCACCTTAGACATATTTCCAGTCAGCTACACTAGGACTTCCTTTGGTTTTTCACATTGATTGCACAGTATTTTAGTTACAAATCTGGCCCCTGGTTGGGAGCAGGGGCATGTAGCCTCTGGCTATTCTGCAGCCTTCTTCTTGTCTCTCTCCCATTTCATTATTTTAAGAATTCTGTGACATATAAATTATATTCTTTTACAGTAGAGTAACTGTGGCAAGTTTTAAATTTCTATTTTATTTTGTACAGAGAAAAGTAGAATTTTTAAGTGAAAAGGAAAATTCGATGTTTATGTTTAGGGAGGTGTTTATGTTTGGGGTCTGATGAAATGATTGAGTTCCCATAGGGTCACATTGAGGTGGTATGTGTCTGCTCCCCTTGTAGAGTGAGTTAGGAAATCTTCTCTCGCTTACTTTTCGGCAGAGTTTGTGAAGGGTTGGTAGAATCTCTACCAGTGAAATCATCTGGGCTGGGGCTTTTGCTTGTTGGAAGTGTTTAAATTACCGACTCAGTCTCTTCATTTATTATAGATCTATTCTGAAAGGTTAAGGGGGGAGGGGTTGCTCTGGCAGGATAAATAGTCATCTCAGGTGGTGTATGAAGAAAAATTGAATTTATATAAGGAAAAAGGGGGTGGAATATGGGGATGTCCAAAGGGAAGTATTATATAGCTCTGAGCTAAAGGGTACTGGGTCCATGGTGGCAGTAAAAATATACTTAGGACAGTGAAGAAAGGAAGGGCATGGAAGAAGCAACAGGAGAGCCTAAGCTGGGCTGCTTTGGCTTACCGAGAAGTCAGAGAAAGGGGGACCTAGGAGACAGGTTCAGGGACTTAGCCTGGGACACGCTGCTGCTTCCCATTGCTCCCTTGATTGCAAGTCTCACAGAATCCCTTAGAGATTGGGGGATATGTGCCTGTGGGCGAATGGCATGGACATGCTCCAGAGGGAGAGCACGCACTGGTCCTTTGTCCTGAGCGTATTTATCTGTTTTTGTGGGTGGAAATCTTAGGGGAGATTTCAGGGTAGGGTTTTAATAGAATTTGCATCAGCTTTCCAGGTGAGCTCTTCCAAGGTTGTAGTCTCCACTGATTGGTTGGTGCCAGGGCAATGGGACATTTAGTCACTATAGATGGTCCTGAGGTAGCCATGGTGTCACTTGTCAGGTTTTGCTGCTTTTCTGGGCCTGGAACTAAAACACAACTAGAGACCTGGATGTTATCCCTAGGGAGATCCGGGGACCAGTGATATGCTAAGGAAGGATAGGTTACCCTGGGGGTGATGTTATTGTTTTTCCAATTTGCCCCTTGCTAGGTATCCGAGGCTTTCTGCCCTGGTGAGTTTCTGTATCTAGCCCATCGTCCTTACTCTGATATTCAGATTCTCTATTTTACCTGTCAGTTTTGGTAGTTTGTGTCTTTCTAGGAATTTGTCCATTTTATTTCCTTTATCTAATAATTGGCATATAATTGTTCATATTACTCCCTTAAAGTATTTCATATAACATCACTGATTTCTGTAAGGTTGGTAGTGCTTCCTCTCTTTCCTTCCTGATTTTTTCCATTTTAATTTTCTCTCACCTTTTCATGGTTAGTCTAGCTAATGGTTTATAAATTTTGATGATCTATTTAAGGAACCTTCTTTTAGTTTTGTTTATTTTGTTTTTCTGTTCTGCATTTCAGTTATTTCGCTTAATCTTTGTCATTTTCTTCCTTTTCTTTGCTTTATGTTTAGTGTGCTCATATTTTTCTGCTTTTTTATAATAAGGATGGTGAGGTTGATTTGTGACCTTTCTTTTTTAATATTGGCATCCACAACTGTAAATATTCCTCTGAACACTTCTTTATCTCTATCTCATAAGTTTTACTATGCTGTATTTTCCATTTCATTCCTTTAAAAATATTTTCTAATTTTCTTTGTGATTTGTTGATTGATGTTTATTTTTCAGGAGCGTGTTGTTTAATTTTCACTTATTTGTGAATTTCCCAAATTTAATTTCCTTATTCTATTGATTTCTAATTTTAACTCATTGTAGTAAAAAAAAAGCTTGTATGATTTTAGTCTTTTTAAATTTACTGACTATATGGTCTGTACTGGAGAATGTATATGTGCACTTGCAAAAAACATGTATTCTGATATGAAAGTTCTTTACAATTTCTCATTTAGCATAATTACAGCTTTTAATTGCTTGATGTTTGATAAGGCTTGATAGGATTATTATTTCTGCAAGTGTAAAGGGATCAGTCTCAGGAGACTATTATATGTAAATACTAGTGGCCCACTGCACGAAATTTGTGCACATTAAAAGGGAATTAATTAGTGGAAATATTTTAATATTGCTATTTGCCCTTTCTCTATAATAGAAGTGTGAGAGATGAAAGGAAATTAGTAAAATGTATATGAAAATAATATATATCTAATCTAATAAAAGTGTAATATTGAAATTGACCGTTTCTTCGGGACGCCTAAGTCACGCCCACCAGCCAGTCAGAGCGACTGTATGCAAATTAACCCAGCCAAGATGGAGGCTGGCACTCACGGAGCTTCTAGAGTAAACAGGCAGCTTCCGTTGCAGCAGGAGTAAAACTGTTTGCCGGCTGCCTGGGCTTCTCTCGGCTCCAGGCAGCAACATAGTCTCAATTATAGAAGCCTCAGAGGTGAAGCAAACAGCAGCCTTCCATTGCACCAGCGATGGAGGAAACTGCCTGCCTAGAGTCTACTATGGCAACATTGTTTCAATTATAGAAGCCACAAGCTGAAGCAAACAGAGGCTTTGTTACCTGCCTAGGCCTCGGCTTATAGGAACAGTGTATTGACTATAGAAGATAAACAAACCCCAGAAACCTGATTCCAGCCAGCCTTGCTAGGACATTGGGTCAGTGGGAGCTGTGGCAGCCTGAAAGCCTGAAAACACCCCTCAGCCTGTCACACACACTGGCCAAACCCCAATGGGGTGAGGGTCCCCACTGGGGGGCTTTGCCAGCCTACAAACAGCCGTCAGCCCCTCACCCAGGCTGGCCAGGTACTCCAGTAGGGACCCAAAACCTGAAGGGGCTGTGGGCAGCCTGAAAACGGCCCTCAGCCCGTCACCCAAGCTGGCTACACCCCAATGGAGTGAGGGTCCCCACTGAGGGGGGTGGCCAGCCTGCAAACAGCCATCAGCCCCTCACCCAGGCTGACCAGGCACACCAGCAGGTGGACATCCCCAGAGGGGTTCCAGACTGCGAGAGGGCATAGGTCGCGCTGAGGGACCTCCCGAGTGCACAAATTTTTGTGCACCGGGCCCCTAGTTTATTAATAAATACAGAAACAAAAGGATATAACAACAACAGGCATGATATAAAAACAACAGACACATAAAAACATGATATAAAAACAACAGTGATGCATACAATGACTGAGAAAGTGATTAAACTTATTCTGATATCTCCCTGTACACCACATTAAAAGTGAAAACACTTTCAGAGTGCTTGGCTAATTTCCCTAGTGATGAAGTATTTAGAACTTTAGCTTTAATGTCACATGCTCTTCAAACTCGAGAGAAAGCAGCATATAACTGACCATGTGCGAAAACGGATTCAGGTAGGAATATTCCTACTCTGTCTAGAATTTGTACTTGTGAATAGTCATCACAAATGGGAAACTGTCATTGAATCAATTTAAATGGGAGGCCAGTGTTAGATGGAGACAGATTAATTCTTGGAATCAGAACAACCTCTCCTGCACATCCTGTTAATACTTCAGCTTCGATAATGTTAGGTTGTAATCTTTTGATAATAAATCTGGTACCATTACAAAGACCCCACTTACAGTTAAGATTTCTTAATAGCATGATGACTGCACCCACTTTCAATTTTAATTTGTGACACGGCATTCCTGAAGGAATAATACTATTAAGAAAATTGATGGTAAAATTTTCCTTTTCAGCATCATCTGTTGAATCAATGGAATCATCATTCAAATATGTGTGAAAATCTCCATCGAGTAGAACCCAAATTTCTTCACTTAATTTTGAACGTGCTCATTTTTTGGACAAAGAATTGCATGTTTAGATATATTTTTAATATTATGTATAGATATAGTATTTCCAAAGGTAGCTTCAATAATAGATCCATTACAAATCATTTCACAGGGGATTTCAATAATATCCATTCCTAAATGAAAACTGCTATCAAGTATGCCATCTCCAAGTTTTACTAATCATTCACTATAAGCAGAATCCTCTGATCTTATATTTGTGTAAGAGACAACTTTCTGAAACATCCCCAAACATTTCAGTACTTTAAACTTGTTTCTACTATGGCTGACCACATAACATGCAGTACAATACTGAGACATTGTTGAAAATCCCTTCCAAGAAGAACTTTCCCACCAAATGCAACATTCAAATTCATAATTTCTCTTAGTAATCTATTTGTCTATGGCATTTATAGCATGACTGGATGCCATGGTGCATTCATCAATAATGAGAAGTTGGACCTTTTTAATAGTTTTAGCAACTTCACTATTTATATCAAGTCTAGAAATTGAAGTTTCGTTTAATGGAATTGGTAATTTATATTGGGAATGAAAGGTGCTTCCACCGAGGAGTAAATTTGCAGCAATTCCTGTAGACACTGTGGGTGAAACAGTGCCACCTTGACCTCTAATATAATGTATTAACACTTTATACAGATATGCAGGTGAATAGGATTCCTAGCTGGCAGGGCCCGTGAGGATTGGGACTCCCTCCTCCCTCCTGTGAGAATCCGGGGTGCAGGTGAATGGGGTTCCTGGCTGGCAGGCCACTGACAGCAAGCTCTCCAACAATGGATTCTGTGAAGAATGGGGCTCTCTCCTCCCTACTGTCAGGGTCTGGTTTGAAGGCTGGCCATGCCCCCTGTTGGGCCAGACCCAGAGTTCTACCACACCATGGCCTCCGCCTCAGCAGCGCAGGATTGACTGCTGCTGGGCGCTCCTGGCATTCCGAGGGTGGGTTCTTCCCTCAGGCCTCTCTGGAAACAGCTCAGGGAGGGCGCAATCCTTGGCAAGGCAACCCAGGACTCAGTGCATCCACACTCAAGGGCAGGTTCCTGCCTCAAACCTCACCCTCACAGGAAACAGCTTGGGAGCGCGCAGCTGCTGCCAAGAGGACCCCTGCAGGACTGACTTCCTTCCAGTGGGTCGAGCCTTGGTTTTTATGTAAATAGGTAGCATTTTATGGGCCCTTGAGTATCTTTCTTACAGTCAGTCTGATGACCAGCCCCCTGTTGTTCAGGATCACTGCAAAAGACAGCCTAGTAAAGAAACTACACAAGGCCCAGTTTTCATTTGTAGAGCCTGTTTGTTATGTTAACAAAGTGAAATGTGCTCATAACATCTGTGCTTCTTCAATGAAAGAAGGCCTACATTTGCATAACAGAATAATTTACAGGTAAAGGAGAGTGATTAAGCAAAGTGGGTACTCTTTTCCTTTGTGAATTGACTACAATGTCAATGTGTAGATGCTATCATAGTGTCAAGAATTAGCTGTTACTTTGTTATGTGTTTTCTCACCACATCGGGAGGAAGGATCTCTTTATCTCCCTCTCCCCTTTCTCCTAATGACAGGCCAAAGGAGAAGCATGTTGTTGGCCAGCTGATTGATGTAGCACTTCTTCTGCATTATTCTGCTAATGAGCAACAAACAGACATTGGCATGCATTCCATCGTGAATAATTGGGGTCGTTATTTTCTTTATCAACGCAATCTGGATTAACAATATTTTCCTATGATTAACACATTGCAATATTAAAATTAAAAGCAAACCAGAACATAATTGAAAACTAGTTTTGTTTTGTTTTTAATCCTTACCCAAGGATATGCTTTTATTGATTTTAGAGAGGGAGGAAGGGCCTGTAGAGAGAGAAGAACGTTAATTGGTTGCCTCCCATATGTGCCTTGACCAGGGATCGAACCTGCAATCTGGGTATGTGCCCTGACCTGGAACCGAATCTGTTACCCTTTGGTGCATGGGATGTCACTCCAACCAACTGAGCCACACCAGCCAGAGTGAAAACTAGCTTTAAGAAATAATAATAATACAAAACAATGCCTAAGTCATGGATATTAATAAATACTTCAGTATTTATAAATCTTTCCATACAGTTTTTAGGAAGATTTCCATATTCTGAGTATAAAAATAAGACTAAATTATTTGAATATCCTAGAAAGTTTCTACTAGTTTCTGGGCTTTTCATTGCAGCCACAAAGAGAGTAGCATGTCTACGAGGTTAAGACTTGTCACCAGTCCAAAATGTGTGACCTACTCTGTTAACTTCTCCATAAGAAAGAGACCCAAAAAAGAAGACATACAGAAGGCCGAAAGACATATGGAAACATGCTCAAAGTCACTAATTATACATGAGATGCAAATCAAAACAATAATGCAGTATCATCTTACACCTGTCAAAATGGCTATCATCAACAAGTCAACAAACGACAAGTGCTGGAGAAGATGGGGATAAAAAGGAACACTCGTGCACTGCTGGTGGGAATGCAGACTGGTGCAGCCACTGTGGAGAACAGTATGGAGTTTCCTCAAAAAACTAAAAATGGAACTCCCATTTGACTCAGTGATTCCACTTCTAGGAATATGTCCTAAGAAGCTAGGAACACCAAGCAGAAAGGATATATGCACCCCTATGTTCATATCAGCACAGTTTACCATAGTTAAGATCTGGAAACAGCCTAAGTGCCCATCAGCAGATGAATGGATTAGAAAACTGTGGTACATCTACACAATGGAATACCATGCTGCAGTAAAAAAGAAGGAATTCTTGCCATTTGCAACAGCATGGATGGAGCTGGAGAGCATTATGCTAAGTGAAATAAGCCAGTCAGAGAAAGATAAATATCATATGATCTCACTCATTTGTGGAATATAGAGAACAACATAGACTGATGGACAGGAACAGATTCAGAGACAGAGAAGCAGTGATCAGTCTGTTGAACCCCGGAGGGAGGGTGGGGGAGGGGAAGGGTAGGGGGGGAAGAGGTCAACCAAAGGACTTGTATGCATATATATAAGTCAAGCCAATGGACTCAGACAACAGGGGGATGAGAGCATGAGTGGGGGGGCGGGGTTGGGGGTTATTGGGAGATGAGGACACATTTGTAATACCTTGACCAATAAAGAAAAAAAAGTTATCAAGCCACCAAAAAATAAAAAGTAAAAAGAGACCCAATATTAAGAATATATTTTATATCTATACTTGAATAATTGCCATGTTTTTACCTAGCTTGTTTATTCAGTCCCAGTGTGTTTATTTAGTATTTTAATTGTTACAGAATGATTTCTAAATGTGAACTTCATCTAACTTATTAAAGAAAATATTTGTATTGACCACTACTAAATTTTTAGAAAAGAAGACAACTGTATTCCTTTAGTAACTTACAATATCAGAAATTATGGCTATTTTATAAAGAAAAGACAAACAAAAAGCATTTAAAGTGGAACAGACTGTTTGTTGAACCTCAGAAGGAAGGCAGGGGAAGGTGGGTGAGGAAGGACCAATCACTGAACTTAACACACACACACACACACAACCCCTGGACACAGGCAATGGGATGGAAAGCTGGGAGGAGAGAGGGGCGGGAGCAGGCTGGAAGTAGTTAATGGGGGGAAGGCGAACCCATGTTATACTTTCAACAATGAGATAATAAATAAAGTGGAGCAGTAAGCACCTTAGAGCCTGGGAGGTACTCAAAACTGCCTGTCAACCCAGAGAAGTTTATTTCAGTACAACTAAGCACAAAATATGAAGAATACATAACATATTGTTTACCTGATGCAAGTATTAATGGACCCACTACATCCTAACTAATAAAAGCGTAATATTAAAATTAACCATTTCTTTGGGACGCCTAAGCCACGCCCACCAGCCAATCAGAGCGACTGTATGCAAATTAGCCCAGCCAACATGGAGGCCACCACTCACGGACCTGAGCAAACAGCAGCTTCCATTGCTGCAGGACTGAAACTGAAACTGTGGCGGGCTCCACTTATGGTGGCTCAACGCAAAACATGTTTGCAACAAAATATCAATCATAGAATCCTCAGGAGCTGAAGGAAACAGCAGGCCTGGCCGGACTACTAAGAGTAACATTGTCTCATTATAGAAACCATGAGCTGAAGCAGAGAGGAGGTTTTGTTACTAGGCCTCAGCTTAAAGGAACAGTGCATCAATTATAGAAGATAAATCCCAGAAACCTGCTTCCAGCCAGCCTTGCTGGGACATTGGGTCAATGGGAGCTGTGGACAGCCTGAAAGTGCCCCTGAGCTCGTCACCCACGCTGGCCACAACCCAACGGGGTGAGGGACGTTACTGGGGGGCTTGGCCATCCTACAAACAGCCATCAGCCCCTCACCCAGGCTGGCCAGGTACCCCAGTAGGGACCCAGAACCTGAAGGGACTGTGGGCAGCCTGCAGACAGCCCTCAGCCCCTCACCCAGGCTAGCCACACCTCCATGGGGTCAGGGTTCCCACTGGGGGGCTTGGCCAGCCTGCAAAGAGCCATCAGCCCCTCACCCAGGCTGGTCAGGCACATCAGCAGGTGCACATCCCAGAGGGGTCTCAGACTGTGAGAGGGCACAGGCCGGGCTGAGGGACCTCCTGAGTGCACAAATTTTTGTGCACCGGGCCCCTAGTTGGTATATAACTAAGGATGGAAGCTCTTACAAAATTTGTGATCATCATATTATTTCTGGACAGTAGATTGATACATCTACGTGACAAAGAATATATTTGCACTTAGAGTTGGCTAAAAAAGTGTCTTATAGTTTTTGAGGTGCCTCTTAAAGATTATGCCGCCTGGACTTACTCTTTCTCCTGTGGAGCAGACTCTAGCCTCTGTGTTGGCTCTCGAATCCCTCGGTGGGTCATGGCCTAGCTGTCTGTCTGAACACGCTTGGAAAGTGAGCAGCTGCCATTGGCTTTGTTTCCTACCTAAAGAAATGTGCATGTTACCAGAGTGTGTTTATGTGGCTCTTATTGCCTGTTTTTTCTAGTCTGTCAAATGGCTGATTTGACAAAATTTGGTAAGAAAATAGCACTGATTAGCCAAGAAAACATATAGTTGTCTATGACAGCAGGTATTACCCCAACTTTAGATAATTGTATGTTGGTGCTGGAGCCTGAGGAAATGTAAATGGGTCAATGAAAAATTAAAACAGTTATTGTAAAATAGAATCAAAACATTGAATTGCTAATGGAGAATTGAGTATCATGGTTTTTAGACCTAGAGAACATTAAATGACATTACAGTATTTCAAATACATGGGTCTGCCATGTGTAAATGAAAAACAATAATTAAAACCCAGTTTTCGCAGCTGAGAATATTAGTGTTTATTCTCTGAACCTTCAACTCTTGTGAATTCCATTTTTCACTCACTACTTGACCTGTATGTACTTAGCCTATATCTTGTACATTATATCAGTGTATTTAGTTCATATTATTGTTCAGTGTTTCCCTCCTAACTCTTCTAAATGTGTCTTCTGATTCATACCTCAATTTTAAAATATAAATTGGAGAATTATACCTTACATATGGTTTTTGTACTTTATTTCTTAAACCATTTTTACATATATTATTTCATTTAATTTTCATAGGACCACTGGCTGTCAGCAGGATGCAGTTGTAGACTACAGAATTAGTCTAGGTGATATAAGCTGGAAGAGCATATTTGGATGCTACTGATCCAGAAGTGACAAAGGCAGGAAAGAAGCCAAGAAACAGTTTAACATAAATGCTGCTGTTATACTGCATGTCACCAACAAGTGTGGCTATTCTATATCAACACACCCCCTCTAATATTTCCAAACAATAGAAGCAGCAACATGTTGACACTTGTCACATTATAGCTCTTCCTTATAGAAATAACAAAGGTCTTTCTTTTTCCCTAAATGGAGTATCTAAAATCTCCCCATACTGTTAGTTCCACTAATACAGCTTTCCTACTCATGATTAGGTACTGTTCTGCCTTGGAATTGTGGAATTCTGTAACTTCTGGAGTAGATTGCATGGCTAATGTCATCAACAAATCCTATATAATAAAAGGCTAATGTGCAAATCTGAATGATCCGGTTGCTATGAAGCGCTCTAACCACCAGGGGCAGACGCTCAATGCAGGAGCTGCTCCCTGGTGGTCAGTGAACTCCCACAGGGGGTGCGCCGCTCAGCCAGAAGCCGGGTTCAACGGCTGGCAAGCGCATCGGCAGTGATGGGAGCCTGACCCACCTCCACGGCAATGTTAAGGATGTTCAACTGATGGGAAGTGAGCCTAAGCCATCAGTCAGATATCCCCCAAGGGCTCCTCGACTGTTAGAGGATGCAGGCTGGGCTAAGGGGACCCCCCCGCCGAGTGCATGAATTCTGTGCACTGGGCATCTAGTTCTATATAAAATAGGGCAAAAAGAGACAGAAAATTATTTAACACACATAAATATGTATTACACAGTTGGCAAAGGAGAAATATGCATTGCTATTATAGTTCCCACTTCTACAACTGGTTACTACATCTTGTATGGTTCATGTGTCCTAATAGAGCCAAAATTTGTTATCTGGTGCATTTAACTATATGTATAGTATTGCTGGCAAACCATAGCAGATGGGGAAAGCAAAACCAAACCTGAATAAATGTATATTTTAGTGAGGATAAATTGTTGTCCTGTCCTGATAGAAGGGGTTCAATGTAAATAGCTTGCTGCTGTGTGGCAGGCTTTTCTCTCAGACTTGATTGTTGTACTTGGCAAATTGGGTACTTAGTAGTGTTAGTAGACGGGTTAGCAGTGGTGAGAGGCAGTCTCAACTGGTGAAAGCTGCCTTTGCTATTATGATCACTTGGTTTATGATCCCATTGAACAAACTCTAGATTACTGTGGAAAGAGACAAACTAGCAATTATAGGGTGATTTACAATGCCCTCCTGGTTTTTGAGAGTCTCTTCTTCTCCAGTAAGAAGTCAGAATTCAGATGGGACATAAATGTTTTCTTTCGTTCTTTATTCAAGAGATTCATCCACATACATTTTGCCCAACCATTTTGTTGCTAGTTCCTATCTTCTTCCTTCTACATTTGTGATTACCCATTTAAAATTTGGTTCTTCATCCATCAGTTATCTTTACTCCTGGGTCAAGTGAACCATGAGATATGCCCTCAAAAAATAGTCCCCACCATCCAGCTATGGTGATCCATGAGTCAGGATGACCCATATCTCATGCCATCTGTCCTGGGCAAATTGGACCATAAGGAGCACCATGCAGGTTCTGCTTTATCTATCAGGGCCTTCTCTGAAGGGAGCTGTAATCTATATCATATCAGTGCATCTGAAAACCAGGTTCGACCTTCTCTCCTGATTACTTGTTAGACAGACTTTTCCATGAGACCATAAGGGTGGGTTGAGGCAAGATGGAGCAAGAATAGGTAAAGCAAGAGTCTGAGCTTCCTCATTTTGAAATTTAATTTCAGGTATTCTTTACATCTGAATATGCTGCATGTGTAATTTTAACTTGAGGACATAGTGTTCCTGGACATGTCCATCTTTGTGACCAATTGAATCAGTCAGCGGCCACTTCATGATGGGTTCCATGGCTCTCTAATGTCCCATGGTAGAGGTTTTGAGGTTATGTAAAATAGTCAGGTGTTCAGTTTGCAATATGACCCAGCAGCAATATTACATGCTGAATAAGAGCATGGCTTAGCCCCCAAACATCAGGTCCTTCCACTATTTTGTTTTGGTTCCAAGTATCCCAGTCAGCCATAGGTGCTCCCATTGGTCACAAGGGCCAAGGATGCAGTTGCTTGCATTTTATACTGGACCATACAGAGAGCTTTCTCTCAGCTTCACGTAACACTGATAGCTTTATCGGTCACTCAATAAATAGACAGGAATAGTACACAAAATAGATTGCCGTGTATTGCTTCCAAAGTCCAATGAGATCTAAGCAGTATTTAGCATCTACCCTCTGGCACATACATCCTAGGGTCCCTGTTACTTCATGCCATCTTGTCCTGTGGGACTGTAAGATGATGAAGGTTACTGCAGACTGGTTACAGCATGGAACCAGAGTTGACAGGGCACTAATGCAGCATGAATGTATCCTGCTGCCCTGCCATGTAGCTTTCTGTTTTCTTTTCTATTGAGAGAGAAACACACATGCACACATACACGTCAAATCAGTAGCTGCACACCAAATCTAGTAGAATCCACATCTGTGTCAACAACTGCAACTGGAATTACTCCCTAATTAAGTCTGTGATACTGAATACTACTGCCAATCTCAAATATTGACCTTCATTATAGGCTTGCCACACAAAAAGAGATATGATAGGAATCACCACCTTGCATCTTTCAAGTTTCTGATGGTGACATTAATCTTTGTGATTCCCTCAAAAGATGCAGTATTTCTTTTACTTTGCTATTTTGGCAGGGAAGAAACACCTAGGAGTTTCATTTTAGTTCTTCTAATCCCAATAGTTTTTATTACATGTATCAAAGTGAAAATTTTGGAATTTTGCCTATTTCTGAATATATATTCCATTTATAAACTCAGAATCTGGACAGATAATCATAAGACAAACTCCATTTGTGTTTGTCACCCAAAAAGCCTTCAGCTTGACTGATGAAAACAGAGGTATTTACTCCTTGGGGATCAACTTTAGCTCAGGGACTATGTCCAATAAATCCTGAAAGGTTTGGTTATTTTGCTTCCTCCAATGTACAGTTGTCCTCAAAGGCAGCTACAGATCCTTTGGGAAAGGGTAGAAGTAAGAGCTAAATTATATGATTATAATTACTGGAAGCCCAATGTATGAAATTGTGCAAGAGTAGGCCTTCCTTCCCCCAGCTGCAGGCACCAGCATCCCTCTCGCACCCAGGACCCGGGCTTCCCTCACAGCCCCAGCTTCATCCAGAAGGACTTCCAGTCTAATTAGCATATTACTCTTTTATTATTTTAGATTGATGTTACTGAAGGGTTCTTCCTTTAAAACTCAACCTCTCCCTCAATTAGGGGATTTCAGACGGCTTCGTATCTCGGGCTGGGCCCTAGAAGAGAGGCCCTGGATATTGCTGATCAGACAAGGCCTATCACTTGACCTACAGATCAGATAGGAATTTCTTGGTCTTCTCAGCTGCTTCATCCTAGAAACCCATCATTAAGTATCCACCACAGAAATTCCTATAGTTCAAACCATTACTTTGGTCCTCCTTCTTATGTCCACTATGTCTATCTTACCTGTGGACACTTAGCTCTGCTGCCTCAGCATTTGTTTATCCTCATTGAAAGAATCCCATTTCAAAGGCAGCACCTACACTACTCACCTTCCTCTCCATGACTTCCTGGGATATGTTAAGAGGTGGATAAGCAAGATACATGGTAAATCTCCATAAGTCTTTATATTTCAACCTCTGTATTTCACTGAGATATTTTTGCCATCTAGATACTCTATTTCTATTCCAAGCATTATCATATGATGCAGCAGACAGAAAGTTTGAGTTTGTTTTAGGGCCAAGGAGAGTGCCATTTACAAACATTTTGTCAACTGTGATGAATTCCAAGTTTTATAATTTGGATACATTTATTAGTAGTCTATAATAATAAAAGCATAATAAGCTAATTAGATCGGACAGCCGAATGACTTTCCAGATGTCATTCCAGACGAAGCCTCAGCGAGCAAGGGCCTAAGGCAGAGGTGGTTAGGAGTGGCAGGCAGGCAGGCTAGCAGTTAGGGGTGATCAGGCAGGCAGGCCGAGTGGTTAGGGGCGATGAGGCAAGCAGGTTAGTGGTTGGGGGTGATGAGGCAGGTAGGCAGAGGCGGTTAGAAGCGATGAGGCAGGTAGGTGAGTGGTTAGGGGCGATGAGGCAGAGTGGTTAGGAGCAATCAGGTAGGCAGGCAGGCAAGCAGTTAGGAGTCAGCCGTCCCAGATTGCAAGAGGGATGTCCGGCAGTCAGACATCCCCAAGGGGTCCTGGATTGCGAGAGGGTGCAGGCTGGGCTGACGGAAAATCGCCTCCCAAGTGCACAAATTTCATGCACCGGGCCTCTAGTTTATAAGTGCCTGAGAAACAAAAGCTAGTCAAGTAACTCCCCAGAGTACTTTCATGTCTATTTTCTTATTTCCTCTTAGATAAACTTGTGGGAAAAATAGGACTAGATTCTTACAGATGAGGCAACAGATTCAGAAAAGGTAATTAACTTCTCCAGAGGCAGAACTAGGCTTAGAGCATATTTATCTTGTGCTCCTCCTTCACCACATAGTTCCTGAGTGGCATGTTGACCTATGCACAGGTATCTGTGCACACACATGCAGTGAACCCTGCACACATTCCGTGCCTCTGTCCAGGAACAACAACATAATAGTCATGTTATTGTTCCTAATAGCAGCATATGTTAAGAAACTCAGATATGATATTCTTTGTTCAGATGAATGTAAAATCATTTTTTATAATACCTACTATAATTGTTACTTATGGTTGTAATATTTTTTTCTAAAAACTCTTACCTCAAAAATTGCCTAAAACACAACTCTCGAAGGAATTTTCAGTCTCATTTTTTTAAAGTTTTCCAGTGCTTTCTTTTTTCTTTTTTTAAAATTTCATTGATTTTTTACAGAGAAGAAGGAAAAGGGATAGAGAGTTAGAAACATCGATGAGAGAGAAACATCAATCAGCTGCCTCGTGCACACCTCCTACTGGGGATGTGCCCTTGACCGGTATCGAACCTGCAACCTTTCAGTCCGCAGGCCAACGCTCTACCCACTGATCCAAACCAGTTAGGGCTTCAGTCTCATTTTAATCAGAAAAATATAAGTTAAAGAATCTTTGACAGATTACTATTTTTCAACTATGTGTGCACTTACCTGTGCATACACATATATGAATGCTGACAAGGTTTACAGTATAATAGATTCATAGAAACTTTACAATCCTATATAATAAAAGCGTAGGTGGCGTCACATGCGATGTCATCACAAGATGGCCGGCAGGGGAGGGCAGTTGAGGGGGAACAGGCCAGTAGGGGAGCAGTTAGGTGTCAATCAGGCCAGCAGGGAAGCAGTTAGGGGGCGATTAGGCTGGGAGGCAGAAGCAGTTAGGGGCAACCAGGCAGGCAGGCAGGCAGGCAGCTGAGTGGTTGGGAGCCAGCAATCCTGGATTGTGAGAGGGATGTCCGATGAGATCAGGCCTAAACCGGCGCTTGGACATCCCCCAAGGGGTCCCAGATTGGAGAGGGTGCAGGCCAGGCTGAGGGACACCCCACCCCCCACCCCCTGTGCACGAATTTTGTGCACTGGGTCTCTAGTTGTCTTATAATTAAGCAAAGTTTTTTAGAAATCAATATGTAGCAAATTTAGCAGTTGTAAGAAATTTATATGTAGCAAATTTAGCAGTTGTAAGAAATTTATACTCAGTTTAGTTACCAATGCTTGCAAGTTTATTCCAAGGATATTATTTAGCAAAAACACACAAAAAAATTATGTGCATTAAAACATTTTTGTAAGAGACCCCCTCCTGCCTTCTCCCCAAAAAACATTTTACAGTTTTAGAGTTTCAAAAAGTATAGATGATCATAATACAGCATGGGAAAGTGCTTGATATATTCAAAAGACAGTATACAAAATATGTTAAATATGCTTGTTGAGGACTCTAGGAAGTCACAAATGAAAGTTGCATATTAACAGGATTATGCATATAAACGTTTATATTTTCTTTGTAATACTTGTACCATTTAGTTTGTATCTCTTTATAATATTTCCCTTTAGAGAAAAGGCTTTTACTGCTATCTGAATGTGTCTGTGCCTTCTTCAGTGGGACTTTTGTCTTTTTCTCCTGGAAAGGGGTTTGGAGACTGGGTTGTTGAGTTTGTTTAATTGAGGAAGTTCAGCTGATTGAGGCCCAAACTATTCTGTTGTTCATCTTACCCTATTTACACACTAATGCCTAAGGCAACTATTTTCAAGCCTTTTCATCTCCTGGCATACATAAAGTAATAGCTAAAATTCTAGGGCACACCAAAAAAATGTATTTTTTGCCAATTTGACAAAAAATAGGTGTGATTTTGACTCATTCACACCAGGCAGCTGTTGTGTTGGCTGTTGTCATTGTTTTATTTTACAAACCTAAGGCAAAGAGCTCAGTGCCCTGCACTAAATATTCAGGTATTGCATGTTTTGAAAATTCTTGCAGCACCCTGGTTGAAAATCACTGGCCCAGAAGGATTCGTATGCTGCCTATCGTTGGTAAATCATTTTTCCTTGTTTTCCCTCCACGTAGCAAACAAAAAGCACTTTTGAAGATTTATAGTAAATATGCCTTAAAAAGCCAGTACTGTTTCTGCCCTCCCTCCTTTTTATTAAAAAAATCCATCTTTAAAGCATAACCTTGGGAAGTTCTCGGCGTGATTTAGTGCAGGCTCAGCTGTTATCTCCTCGGAAGGGTTCGCTGGAGGCTGGAGTTTCCCCACAGTCCCAACCGCAGAGGGTGGAATGTGGTGCTGACGTCACAGCCGCGCCTGGGAATGTTTTGCATTCTTCTTCCTGGCAGTGGTCAGGTGGCTTCCAGCAAGAGTGAAGGACAACAGCTTCCAAAAAAGAAAAAGAGGAGGAAAAGAACAGCTTATAATCAGACTATTGTGGAGGAGGCACTTTTATACTGAGCCAGAAGGGAAATTGGAGTCAGATGTCCTGCATTCTGATACTGCACGAATGTTAAATACATTGATTAATGACTGCAATAGCTGAGCTGTTTGGTCTTTTTACTGAACTTAAAATCTGAAAGTGTCTTTAAGGGTTTATGGAAAAACAACTTCTTCTAGCTGACATTTTAACTATGAAAAGCAGCTTTCTGAGTGTAAAATGCATAGATGTTTTTAAGGCCTGTTAATTTTCTAAAAATTCGCTTTGTAACCTAAAATCTCAGTTAAGCTGTTAATGTATTTTGTGCTAATCAACCATTAATTGAGGGGGAAGTTACATTTCAGTGAAAGGTATATGCAGATTGAAATATCTGCTATGAAGTTCTTTTTCCCAAAATACTTACATTTCCATTGTTATTTCTGTATATTACATTACTGACCAAGCCAAGTAATCTAAACAAAATTTAGCAGCTTCTTAATATAATCAACAGAGGTTTTGCCAAAGGCATGCAACTCTGTAATAATGTGTGCCACAGAAAGTTGGGCAGTAATTGAATTACATTTTAAATTAATTTGTGTTTTCCTTCTAGCCACTGAAGTACCTTTATTCAAATTTGTTATACTGGTTTACCAAATCACAATTTGTAGGTTTTTGTATTTTTAAATAAAATACTTTATTCCTTTTTCTTAACTAGTGCCTTTCTGTAGATTTTTTCTTATTTTGATGAAACAGCAGTTAGAGGCATAGCAGTTCTCCGGTTTAAGAGAATTGGTTTAAACACTTTCTGTAATACATTGAAACGGAGAGTTGGCTTCATGTTGTAGGTCATGTTGCTGGTAAGGAATTTCCAGAAATGAAGAAAAGTGCCGACTCACAGTATACAGTGGACTCATCCAGCTACACAGAAGGGATTGAGGGGGTTTCCTGAGCTCTTGGCCACAGCAAACAAAATATGCCACTGTTACGTACTATTTTATTTTAGACTAGAGGCCGGTTGCATGAAAATGCATGCACTTTGGAGGGACTCCCAGCCTAGCCTGCACGCTCTCCCCATCTGGGACCTCTCAGGTAGGGTCCAGTCCCATCGCAGCACAGCTCTGGTCCCATGGAGCCTACGGGTGGGAGTAGGGACCCAGAGGCCAGTCTGATGGCAGCATTGCTCTGTTCCCACAGCTCCTACTGTCGTCACGCCAGGGGCGGCCAGGGCCCACAGCTCCCCCTCGCCGCCACACTACAGGGGGCCGAGCCCCAGGACTGACTCCCACCATGGACCCAGGACTGACTTCCTCCGCGCTGGCTAGGTCCCTACCCTGTTGTTTGGTCATCCGTCCAGACGTTGATGGACCCTAACTCTATATATTAGGATGTAGGGCTGGGGTGGAGGAGGGGCTATTGTAGTGCTTGGGATAAGATCCTTGATAATAGCTTCCAAAATGATAAAAGTTCCAGAGTTGGGAGGTGGTCGACCTGTGTGTTTTTCTACAGTCTGTTAGAATTTGGGAAGCAGGTTGATTTGTGATAGTCACCTACTGTTCTCTTCTGCTTCTTGCCTCACTGGTGGACCCTGCAGAATGGGGTGAGCTCTGTAATACGTCAGTCATAGTGGTGCTTATTTTTTAGGAGAATTGGTCTGGGAAAAGGCCTATGGTATTTTATCTTTTATGTCTGTGACTAGAAGTCACTGAATCTAATAACAGTTTACTAAAAACTTTAGATATTGGCTGATGGGAATTAAGAGAAAAACTAGTATTTGTTGCCTTAACTTGCCTGCACTGTCCTGGATACTTTACATGTGTTAAACTGTCTGAATGTGAAGTTACTAATTGAGTTTTCTTTTTCATTCATTTGGTATGGAATTGATTGCCAGGTTTGGAAGAGAGAGGCTTTCTACAACAAAAATTCACCTTTCAAACACATCTCCGGTCCCACAGTTAATATGTCCCAATGTGTTCATCCATCAGTTTCACAACCATTTACTGAATATCTGCACCAGGCCAGAGCTGGTGCTATTCTACCAACGACCAGAGCAAGGAATATATGTCCACAAATACGGAAAGCATCCCTTTAAGGATGCTATGGTAGAAATCTAAGGGTACAACACGATTTTAAAACCTTTTTCTGACTTTCTTAAAAGTAGACAAAAGGAAGACATATGTGCTTTTGAACACAGCCTCACACAGTGGGGACTGCTGTAGAGACTTAGCCTGCACCTTAGAAATTCACTAGCCATAGTCGTCTAGTGTGCGCCCCAACAATAAGCACAAAGTCAGTGAGCTTTTATGTGTATCAGTGTTGTCTTTTCTAAAAGATGGAGAAGAAATCATGGACCTATTTTATAGATTGTTCATGAGGAATTATTAATAGGATGAATATTTCCAATATTAATAGCATCTCATATTTCCAAATGTCAGATATCATTCTCTATCTTTTTAAGTGTAAGTTCTCTGAACAGTAGCAAAGAAGGATCTTGTTAACATTTGGCTGATATTCTGTATGAGAACCAAGTGAATACCAATGGGTGGTAGACATCAGCTCTGATGCAACTCAAATAAGACAGTGTTGTGGGGGCACCCTAGCCAGTGTGGCACAGTTGACTGGGCATCATTCTGTGCACCAAAAGGTTGCTGGTCCCATTTTCTCTCAGGGCACATGTCCCGGTTGTGGTTTCAGTCCCCAGTGGGGGGCTTGCAGGAGACAGCTGATCAGTGTTGTGCTCTCTCATCGACGTTTCTTTCTTCTCCCTTCTTAAAATAAAAGAAAGTGATGAGGGGGACTTAGGGCCTGTCACACTGTCCCCAAGGATCCTTGGGAAGATTCATGATCCCTTTGGGTACGTAATCTACAAAGCTCAGGGCCAGAATAATCACATGTGTTTCTTTAATAATAATTATAGGACTTTAATTATATATATATATTTATGTGATTTCTGTCTATTTTTATCAATTATGAAATTCTAGGATTACATTGCCTAAACTGTCAATACATATCTTATAAGTATATACTTAATGTTTGTTGACTAAATAAATGAGGTTACTCTACTTCTCGGCAAAATTACATTCCCTACTCTGTAGACTCTCATGTATTTACACACACATAGTCCATGGTATGCTTTTTAAATTTGTGGTAAAATATTCATAACAAAATTTATTATTTATACCTTTGGTGTATTCAGTGGCATGAAGGGCGTTCATAAGGTAGTGCAGGCACCACCACTGTCCATTTCCAGAACTTTTCATCATTCCCAAACAGAGACTACACCCATTTAAAAAAATTCCCCAACCTCACTCCCCACTTCCCCCCAACTTCTGGTCACCTCTGTTATACTTCCTATCTCTATAAATCTGCATATTCTAGATAACTCACATAAGTGGAGACATACAGTATTTGTCTTTTTGTGTTTGTCTTGTTTTACTAGGAGTAATGTCCTCAAGCTTCATCCATGTTATAGCATGTATCAAAATGTCATTCCTTTTTAAGGCTGAACAAATATGCCATTATAGATATAGATATAGATATAGATATAGATCTATAGATTTATAGATCTATATCTATATATATATGACATTTTGTTTATCCCTTCATCTGTTGATTGGCATTTTGCCACTGTGAACATTGGTATACAAGTATTTGTTTGAGTCCCTGCTTTTAGCCTCTCTGGGTATATACCGAGGAGTGAAAATGCTGAATCATATGCTAATTCTATGCTTAATGTTCTGAGGAACCATTATACTGTTTTCCACACCAGCTCTACCATTTAACATTCCCACCAGCAACGCACAAGGATTTCAATTTCTCAGCATCTTCACTAACACCTGTTATTTTCCCATGTTTTTAAACAGCCATTCTGATTAGTGTGAAGTGGTATTTCATCGTGGCTTTGATTTGCATTTTCTTGTGGACTAGTGATGTTGATCACATGATACACTTTCAAATTCTGAAATACCTCCCTGTAAGCAGACGTTATTATCTGCAAAATAAGAGTTTGCAACAAAGATACGAAAAGTTCCTCGTCAACCCTCTCTTACTCCAATACCAGTGCTCCTCTTGCCTGCTGACAGGGTGGCTTCATGTGATTTGCATGTCTGTGGCCATGGGCCACCCTTACATGGCCACTGCTCTCAGAGTTCCGAGAAAGACTAGGTTTCCTCCCGTTCGCTCATCCTCCTACAACCTATCCTCTTGCTACATCTGTATCAGAGTCATTAGGTATCCAGAGGATTATGTTTACTTACACAGATTGTAGTTTTAGAAAAACCAAGCTTTTAACCTAGAGCTGTAATCTATAGGCATTAAATAACTGGAAAAGAAAATGTTGTGAAATTAGTACTATACTGTAAGGACATCTTGAAATCATGAAACCAATGAAATGTTTGCTTATTTATCTCCTAGTAATTTTATGGTTTCATTATTTATATTTCATGTTTAATACATTTGAAATGTGTTTTGGTATATAATATGAGATAGGGATCAGCTTTAATGTTTTTCCAAATAATTTAATCGGCTTGACTTGCTAAGTAATTTTCCATCACTGATTTTGTTGTTAATCCTCACCCAAGAATATTTTTCCATTGATTTTGAGAGAGAGTGGAAAAGACGGAGAGAGAGCGAGAGAAGCATTGATGTGAGAGAGAGTCAGTACTTGATTGCGTCTCGCACATGCCCGGACCAGGGCCGGGGATCAAGCCTGTAACTGAGGTACATGCCCTTGACCGGAATCGAACCCGGGACCCTTTAGTCCGAGGACTTGACATCTGTCCACTGAGCCAAACCCACGTGAGCTCTCCCACTAATTTTAAATGGGCCTGCTGGCCACGAGTTTGACATGCTTGCTCAATTTCACTGTATTGACAGTTTGTAAACCTTGACCTAAATTAGTGCCTTACTGGTGTATATGAATAATTTATAAATAAATATGCTTGATTGGGGAATATAATCTCAAAAGTTTTTAAGCAAGATGCATCATTAGTTTCAGAAACAGTTAAGTTAGTCAATACACACAAAGTCTGGCATATTTTTAAATTTTACTTCTTGCTATTGTATTGCCTCTTGCACTCCTCATTATAGCACAGATTCATCTTGAATCCTGGGGGAGAGAGGAGGGTTAGCTACCAAAGTATAACCTGAATTTTGCTACAGATAACATAGTCTCCTTGCATGGACTTTGAATATGGAGTATCTATTACTTAATTCTGTTAGTTTTCTTTGTTTCTCAGTTTTCCTGAGGAATTCTAAAAAGAAGTGTTAGGATAATATGCCTCTTATAACAGAGAGACTAATGTTTTATACATACTATATTAATCAGTGGTCTGCTAGCTTGCTATTGATCAGTTTAATATTTATTTACTATTGAAATGGGTACACAGATGGAGTGTTTAATATGAATTGAACAAAACTTGAACTTTTGAATTTTATGCTTGTATCATCAAGCTCCAAGAAGTCTGGCCCAAGAATGTTTGGTTTGTTTATTTTAAAAATTTAAGATCCAGAATATTGGTTCCTGGATTTTTTCATCTGGGTCTCTTAGCTGGCTGATTCCTGCCTCTCTCAGTCTAACCTTTGGCAGCTCAAGACGGTGTGTTAAAGATAGCATGAAAATTCTTAAATTGTTTCCTTAAGAAGAAGATAATCATACTTAATGCTTTGTGTAGGTTATTTCCTTCAGTCCCTGACACATGCATGAGAGAGGCATTCTTATCTTAAATTTAGCTAGGCAAACTGAAATCAGGGAGATTTAATAATTTGCTAAATATTCCACCCTTAGGATCACAAAGTTGTGTGACGCTGGGCATGTCTGACTCCAGAATGATACTCTAGTTAACTGGCCTCAGAGAAGAATCCTAGCTTTGTCATAGACTTGCTTTAGTGTCTGTTGATGATCCTGGGGAAATTTAAACAAATTGGATGAGGCTCAAGGCTTTCCTAGGGACATGGCTGCAGAACTGTGGCTTTCCTTTTGTGGATACAGCTTTACCTTGTTCTTCAGTGCAATACAGCTTCCAGGTGAAGGTGGACATGGTCTTCGCTTCTTCAGAGGAAAATGCATGTGTAGCATTTTAAGAATGAATATTGGATCCAGGTTTCCTGCCAGCAGAGAGTGGGGTGTCTAATCAGAGGCAAACCAGATCAGATCGTAGGCATCGGAAGCCTGACTTGTATCTAGAAGGATGGCTCCAAGGGGAAGTCGAGGGGAAGTTCAGTGTTACTGTAGAGATTAGATTGCAGTTGCTTTGACTAATAAACTAATAATAACTGTTTCCCATATCTTTATTTCTTTACTACTTTCACCATAAAAGTAAATAATTAAAACCAAAAAATTTGTATCTTGAGTATTATGGAGTGTGTTGCTGTAAATGACACAAGGAGGATTTTAGGGGGGGAAAATCCAAACGATTCTGTTCTTGAAGAAGAGAGATCCGTTTCCTATTTGGAAGCATTCCAGGCAGTTTCTGTAAATGGAAATCCAATCAAATCAGCAAGATATGGCAATATTTTGTGTCAGTGAAGGATGTTCCTAGTTCTTAGAAATATATGAGCAGCGAAACAAGAATTGAAGCTAAGGGGTCTTTCTGTTCCCTCTGCAGCCCCTCATTTTGGATTGTTTCCTTTTGCTCTGTGGTTTTTGCAGCATCCGTATTATGTGACTGTATTTTCTCACATGTACTTCCCCTTGTGTGGTATCTTTCCTCACATTTGTAAAGAAAGTATTTTAAAGCTCATTTATTTTCCCCATTTGGTTGCCAGCAGCAGGAAAAGCTGCTAAAGGTGGTGGGGTCAGAGCCAGCGTGAAAACGAGGGCCTGTGAGCTTGAAAGGAAAGACTGAGTTTCTGCTGTTCCTGCTGCCAGAGTGAGGACCTCAGGCCGACACCCTCCCCTCTGCCATTTGCAGAAGTTGGGCAGGATACAAATGTGTTACTCTCAAAAATTACAAAATATCACTGTGTTGTATGTACAGTATTCTATTGCTTGCTCTTTTTAAAAAGACAAAAGAAGAAAATATTTGTCAAATTTTTAAAATGTGGTTTTAAAATCTATTTTACATTTTAATCTTAAAAAGTGTTATATTTACTGGATGTTCTTATTTTGGATATTCTTTTCCCTGCACTTAGTAATCCTCTTTTTCTGAGAAAACTATACAGTATTATTTGTGAAATCTATAGTAACCTAATGATGTTTCTGCCATATTGTTTTCAAAATACTTAAAGATTTAGAGCTTTTTAAAAGCAACTTTTTCTTTCAGAATTTAAACCTTAGTACCACTTTGCTGTATTTTCACTTAACTTCCATTGTGTGAGTTTTCTGGCATTTTATTGAAAACCTATTCCATTTTATTTGACCCTAACCAGACTAGTAAGATTGAGGCAATGCACAGAGGTGGCCACAGATGTCAGTTCTGTCACCAAATAATCACCAGCATGGATTAGGAGCCTGACTTGGGAGCAAGGCACATTCCCACTGTTCATGGAGTTTAAAGACTGCGTGTGCTTTAGGGAAAAAGACCAACTGAATGCAGAGGTTTATGAACCCTGACCTATGAATCAAGGTCAGGGTTCATTTCTCAGTCAGGGCATGTGTCCAAGTTTCGGCTGGATCCCCAGTAGAGGGCATGCAGGAGGCAGCCAATCAATGATTCTCTCTCATCATTGATGTTTCCCTCATACTTCTTCTCTCTGAAATCAATAAAAATATATTTTTAAAGTGTAACTTTAATACTTGAGCTGTTTAGAAATTACTCCAATTTAAGTAATGTAGAATTTCGATCAGTACCGGTTGCAGTCCGAGGTGCTGTTGTCCTTTTGACTTCAGTGCTGATTTTCCATGTTAGTGATACAGGTTACATTTGATTTTTTATGTAAATCAGTTTGCATCTAGTCCTTCCTCTCTTTCTCTTTACTACATAGTGCTGTGTGAGGATGCCTCCCAGATTTTTCTTTTAATAATAACAGCACAAGCAGGCATAGTCTTCTCAGTAAGTGCTAACTTCCTCGGGGAAACAGAATTGTGGTATATATCGTTACATAACCTAGTTTCTCTGGTGTTAGAATTTTAGCATTTGAGAGCTATTGGGAAGTCTTTGCACAGAACTGTGGGCCCTTGTGTTTTCCTGTCTTTGGTAAAGATGTATCTTTGTCCACATCCCATAAGAAAGCAGAGTAACGGGTGGATTGAGTGGCATGAAGTTTCAGGAGTGGCTCACTGGTGTTGGTTTGATTCACAATCCTAACTCCCAGCACAGAAAGCTGTCTTATGGATCAGTTCATTGCATTGACACTTGCATGGGAATTACCATATAAAATAGAGGGCACCCAAGTAAATGTGACTTTCAGGTAAACTGTGGTATAAACTTACACTAAAAACTTATTCATCATTCATCTGAAATTCACATTTAACTGGCCATCCTACATTTTATTTGGTAAATCAGGCAACTGTACACCTAATAATTCATATAAAATAATGTCATTGTGGGGATGAGCAATATTCCTCCTTCCTTATGAATCACCTAGACCTTTACGGTTGGGAAGTCTTCTCTTTGTAATTATTTCTTCGATGCTGTCCTCCCATACATCCAAATGAAGATGTATATGGCATGTAGCTCATTGTTTCACATTTCTGACAGCAATCCCTGGGGGCTTCCGGAATCATAGTATCATTTTGGTAAGGCTTAGCACGGGCAGCAGGTGGGTAAGATCCTGACTTCTGACACCCTTTCCCCATGCCACATACAATCCCTTTACCCCTCACACACATCTACCCACGAACTGCAACCATCGATTCCAGATTAGCATTTGTCCCTTCCCAGAGTGATGTTCCTGGCCAGCTACAGACAAGTAAATCTTCTGGCACATTTCAGGGGGTGCTTGGGCCAAAGTATGTGACTTTTCTCATTCTTTCAGGATCTCAGAGAGTTCTTGTATTAAATTATTCAAGTGGCCCAGAGAACAAGAAGGGAGTTGATGATGCATGATGTAAGAAAAGGGTCAGAGGTTGGAAGAGAGCAGAGAGAATTAAGTATATTTAATACCTTCTAAGACTTTAATGATCAGTGTCCAAAGGAGAATGAGCAGAGCTAACAATTCCTACCAAGGGTGCAGGTTGTGGGAATTCAGACATTTCTTCCACAGGATTGCTAATATTATTTGATACCAAAATTTAGTCTTTTTTTAAAAAATATTTTTTATTGATTTTTTACAGAGAGGGAGGGAGAAGAATAGATAGTTAGAAACATCGATGAGAGAAAAACATTGATCAGCTGCCTCCTGCACACCACCTACTAGGGACGAGCCCGCAACCAAGTTATATGCCCTTGACCGGAATCGAACCTGGGACCCTTTAGTCCGCAGGCCAACGCTCTATCCACTGAGCCAAACCGGTTAGGGCTAGTCTTTTTTTTTTTTTTTTTGTAGACTTTTTACAGAAGGAAGCTTTATATCTACAGGACTTCATTAATTAAGGATGACACACCCTATTTTGAATTGGATTTCCGGCTACTTCTGATCAGAGGCATTCTTCCCGGAGCAGGGTGAATTCAGTCCCAGTGTTTGCTTGTAAAACTGAATCCAGTCATTGTATTTGCAGTTTGGCTTCCTGCCTAGTATTAAAGTACAGAGCAAACTTCAGCTAGTTACTCCCTGTGATTCTATGTCCTCCATAAAGAGCAGGGAAAGGAGAGGGGAAAACCCAGAGGGTAACTGAGTTCATTTACTTACCACGCCAGAGGGCAGCTGTGTGCTGCCTTGTCATCACATGATTCTTTGGAGAATCCTGATATTCCAGTTACCGGAATAGGAGACAGCCTTAAAAAAAAAAAAAGAGTGGTTCAAGCATTAGCATTAGCTGCTGAATAAACTCACTTTGCTACCAAGTACTAGTTAAAAACAGGAGATTTTGTTTCTCCCTCTTTTCAAAGTTTTGTTTGTAAAGAAAGAACTTCTATAAGGAGCGATCACAAGGCAGAAATGTAGCACTGTTGGCCGGTCCAACCTGACTGTGCCCACTGATTCGTCCTGGATGGAGCCCCAAGTGCTGCAGGCTGCCTTCTGGATTTGTGGGTAAGATCTGCCCGTCTCCCAGGAGTAATAGAAAATATGACTCATGTGCTCATTGTAACTTCAGGCACCCTCATAAGGATACCTGACAAAACTCAACAGATTGTGGATTAGAAAGTGTTGTTTCTTCATTACACGTGAGGGGATCCACAGGAGTTCAACGGCACCAGCCTGAGTACTGTTAGGAGTAATGGATTAATCGTGATTCCCCAAATTAAACTTAGCTCCTCTTTATTTGGAAAAAAAGACAGAAAAGGGGCATGGCTGTTGGTTGGCTGTGCCCAGGGTCTGCTTGCCACACCGTGCTGAAGTAAGGAGGGTGGAAATGATGCCTGAGGCCCGTGGCCCCATCTTGCCCTGGTGACATTGCAGCATGTGTATCTCCTGTTGCCCCGATTTTATTATTCAATTCTAATCTGGCCCAGTGGATTAGAGCCAAGTTACCTGTACTTTAGACATAGTTTTATAAAATTGAAAGAAATTTTTTTTTTTTAATATATTTTATTGATTTTTTACAGAGAGGAAGGGAGAGGGACAGAGAGCTAGAAACATCGATGGGAGAGAAACATCGATCAGCTGCCTCTTGCACACCCCCTACTGGGGATGTGCCCACAACCAAGGTACATGCCCTTGACCGGAATCGAACCTGGGACCTTTCAGTCCCCAGGCCAATGCTCTATCCACTGAGCCAAACCGGCCAGGGCAAATTGAAAGAAATTTGAATGTTTCATTGAATAAATATCAATAGGTTTGAGTTTATTATTAACAACTAGAGGCCCGATGCACAAAATTCATGCAAGAGTAGGCCTTCCTTCCCCCGGCTGCCGGCACTGGCTTCCCTCTGGCACCCGGGACCCTGGCTTCATCCAGAAGCATATTATGCTTTTATTGTTGTAGATGAACAAGGAGTCTGCTACCTTACTACTACTTTGCTAGGTGCTAAAAGAAAAATATGAACCTTTACGACACAGATTATGGGGAAATTATAGATTTCCTTTAGATATAAACCTTAAAAACCAGCAACTTGTCATATAGCAACAGAACATGAACAAAATAAAATTAGGTACCTGCTTGCATGTTCTATGGAGATGATACATTCAGCTGCCTAATGATCAGAGGGATTAAATGTGCAGAAATGAAGAAATGGTTGACAAGATTCCCAAAACTGACCATAGAGTGTAGCAGAGATGATTGCAACTGAACATCTAGGAATGATACCATGGCAGTGCTTAAAGAGGCCAGAATGAAGCAATCACAAGTTCTGACTTCCAGTTTCTGGACTAACATTATAAGGAACTTGGAGTCATCACTCCTGTTTTCACAACAAGAAAAAAAGCAGAACAAACAAAATCAGCATATCTTTTCGATCCAACTGAATTTTTAGATCACCACACTTCTGCCCCCCAAATTGGAGAGACAGACAAGAGGATGCAGAGAATCACAGCTCCCCACAGCAGAAGCTGAGGCTCAAGAACATCCACTGGAATCAGTAACAGGGTGGGAAAACTCCCATGGCTGGAAGCTGAGCGTGGACAAGCTGGGGAGTTAAAAACTACAAGGGGCCCCAGTCTTGGGAGGTAGGAGAGGCCATATTTTTGTGAGCTTTACTTCCAGGAGCCCTGCCATGTTCTCATGGTGAAGATTGGAGAAAAATGCCACCATGATTCAAACTGGGGGAAGGGAAAGGAGCCATTTTGAAATATGCCACAGCATTCTGTTCTTATGAAGGCCTACTCTCGAGAAAAACTAACCAGACCCTAACTTGAGGTTTTATCAGTGCCCACTGACCTGAGGGGAAGGGACTCCCCAACTCCACATGTCTCCCGTCTTCCTGTCTCAGGAAGGAGGGACAGCCAGAGAAGCAGTTGAGATGGTTGCAGTCCGGAGGCAAAAGCCTGAAAGCTAATTGTAGGGCTGAAGAACACATCCCCTCTCACCACAGCCTTACCACCACACCCACAGAGCTGGATAGGAGCAGAGGGATACAGCTGAGAGAGCCAGGGTCTCAGCCTTTATCTGAGAAGATGTCTCCAGGGAAGTGCAAAGAAAACAGGAGAGACAAAAACACAAACACCAGAGAAAATTTTTTCTCTCGTAACTACAGTTACAGCAGACAGTAAAGACAGAGTAACTCCTTGCCTGATAAACATAAAACCTCATGCTAAAAGCCTATATACCTTAAACCTCATCCTAAAAGCCTATATACCTTAGTTCCTTCCACCCAGTGTATCACAGCTGGCTCTTGACAAAAAAATTACAGGGCATTATAAAAGCCAAAAGTTATAGTTTGAAGAAAAACAGTGTAGGCATTAGAACCAGACTTAGTTATTGAAGAGATGTTGGAATTAATCAGACTGAGAATTTAAGACAACTATGATTAAAATGCTAGGAACTGTAAAGGAAAAAGTGGAGAACATGCAAAACAGATGGGCTCATGAAGAAAGTGGACATGGCCAAGAAAAGAATTAGTCAGTTTGCAAAAAATGTCAATACAAACTTCCAAAGAGGTAACATAATATCTAAGAACTGTGGGAAAATTACAAATGATGTAACATATACATAATGGGAATACCAGAGAAAAAAGAAAGGAAAGAAAGAAATATTTAAAGCAATATAATGACTGAGAATTTTCCAAAATTAATTATAGGCAATAAACTACAGGTTAGGAAACTCAGAGAGCATCAAGCATAATTAATAAAACAAAGTCTATACCTACCCTGTTTTCCCCAAAATAAGACAGTGCCTTATATTAATTTTTGCTCTCAAAGATCCAGTAGGTCTTATTTTCAGGGGATGTCTTATTTTTCCATGAAGAAGAATACGGTCCACATTTATTGTTGAACAAAAAAAAAAAAAAGGAAATTTATTACCTGTGTGTCCACACAATGTGCCCGACTCCTGCCCCGCGCAACTCACTGTCTAATTGTGAGTCAGCCAGACTCTGTCAGGGCAGAGCGAGCAGCAGGTGGCAACTTGTCCTGGGGGCGGTGCGGGCTCTCTGATTAAAAGAGACCTCACACTTCCTGCCTGCTCTGGCTCCACTGCGGCCAACAGTGAGCTGCACAGCGGCGCCCACCTCTATGACCCAGAGTCCAGAGTTATGATAGCTTTGGGGGGCCTTATTATCGGGGAGGCCTTATGTTCAGGGGGCTTATTACCGGGAAGGCCTTATGTTCGGGGGTGGAAGCCTTATTATCAGGGAGGTCTTATTTTCAAGGGGATGCCTTATTTCAGCGAAAGGCAAAACTGCAGGGGGGTATCTTTTGGGGAAACGGTAGGCATATCTTATTCAAACTCAGAAAATTAAAGACAAAGGAAAGCATATATATCCTACATCTTGACTGTATTTATTATTTCTAATAGTGGTGGTTTTTTTGTGGAGTCTTCAGGGTTTTGTATAAAAAACGATGTTATCTGAAAAAAGTGATGATTCTGCTTTTATTTATTGGATGCCATTATTTCTTGCTCTTACCTGATTACTCTGACTGGGACTTCCAGAACTATGTTGAATAACAATGATGAGAGTGGACGTCCTTGTCTTCTTTCTGATCTTATAGAGAAAGCTTTCAGGTTTTCACCATTGAGTATGATATTAGCTGAGGGTTTGTCATATATGGCCTTTATTATGCTGAGGTATATTCTGCTCTATATATTAACAATGAAATTTTAGAAAAAAAATTGCTTTTGCAATTGCAACAAAAAGAATGAAATACTTAGGAATAAACTTAAGGGATGTGAAAGAGCAATATGCTGAAAACTGAGATTACTAAAAGAGATTAAAGAAGACACAAAGAAAAAGAAAGTAATATTTTGTGTTCATAGATTGGATTAATCATCATACTTAAAATGACCATGTTATTGCCCTAGCTGATTTGGCTCAGTGGATAGAGCATCAGCCTGCAGACTAAAAGGTCCCAGATTCGATTCCGGTCCAGGGCATGTACCTTGGTTGCGGGCACATCACCAGTAGGGGGTGTGAAGGAGGCAGCTGATCGATGTTTCTCTCTCATTGATGTTTCTAACTCTCTATCCGTCTCCCTTTCTCTCTGTGAAAAAATCAATAAAATATATATATATATATATTTTTTTTTTTAAAAATGACCATGTTATTCAAAGCGATATACAGATATAATGCAAAATCCATCAAAATCCCAATGGCAAGTTTTAAAGAAACAGAAGAAAAAATTATCAGATTGGTATGGAGCCAAAACACCTCAAATAGCCAAAGCAATCCTGAAAAAAAAGGAAGGAAGCTAGAGGTATCACACTCCCTAACTTCAAACTATACTATAGAGTGACAATAATCAAAACAGCATGGTATTGGCAAAAAGCAGACACACAGACCAATGGAACAGAATTGAGGCCTGGGAATAAATCCACATGTATGTGGGCAAATAATCATCAGCAAGGGAGCCAAAGCATACAATGGAGAAAAGAAAGCTTCTTCACTAAATGTGCTGAGAAAATTAGAAATCCACTTGCAAAAGAATAAAACTAGACTATTTGCCACCATACACAAAAATTAACTCAGAATAGTCAAAGACCTAAATATAACACCTAAAACAGTAAATTACATAGAACAAAACATAAGTGCTAAATTTATGAATCCTTGGTCTTATAGAAGATTTTATGAATTTGACCTCAAAGGCAAGGGAAGTAAAGCAAAATAAATGAATAGGACTGTATCAAACTAAAAAGCTTCCACAGCAAAAGAAATCATTAACAAAACAAAAAGGCAACCAACTGAAAGGGAGAAGATAATTACAAACAACAGCTCCAATAAAGGGTGAATATCCAAAAAAATATAAAGAACTACAACTCAACAACAACAAAAAAATTCAATTAAAAAATGGGCTAGGGACCCGAATAGACTTCTCTCAAGACATATGTATGGCTAACAGATGTATGAAAAGATGCTCAACTTTACCAGCTCCTATGGAAATGCAAATTAAAACTACATGAGATATCACCTCACACAGTTAAAATAACTATCAGTAACAAAATAAGTATTAAGTGTTGGAGCAGTTGTGGGGAAAAAAGAGCCCTCAGTCACTGCTGGTGAGAATGTAAACTGATATAATCACCATGGAAAAGAATATGGAGGTTCTTTAAAAAATTAATAGTTACCATATGACTCAGCAACCACTCTTCTCAGTATCCACCCAAATTCTGTAAAATTTGAAAATATTTATCTGTAAAGACATATGTACCCCCTTGGTTCATTACAGCAGTATTCACAGTGGCCAAGACATGAAAATAACCAAACTTCCCTTCAGTAGATGATTGGGTAAAGAAGATATGGTACATATATATAATAGAATACTACTCAGCCTGTAAGAAAATATAAAATACTGCCATTTGTGACAACATGGATGGATCTTGAGAATATCATGCTAAGTGAACTAAGACAGAAAAAGTCAAGAACCATATGATGTCACTCATCCTAATATATAAAAACTCAGGGTCCATAATGACCAATCAAAGGCTTGACCAAACACCAGAAGTCAGTCCTGCAGTTAGTGCTGGGTTGCCATGAGACCCAGCACAGACTGCCACTGCTGCAGGCACAGTGACCCAGCACTAACTGCCGAGGGGGCTGTGGCTCAGGCCCGGAGAGAGGCAGGGTCTGATCTGCAGCCTCCGGGCAGCTATTGATGAGCTGTTGCCTCTCTCTTTCCAGGCTTTGCCAGCGCCGTGCCTCTCTGGGCCTCCATGGGGGCTGCTGATCAGTCCCACCTCTCTGATCAGAACCAGAGAAACGGCCTGGAGATGCTGACGGGCATAGAAACTGACCAATCAGAACCAAATCTGGGTGAAGTGTAAGGAGCCAATGGCTGCATAGGAGGCAGAGCTTTTGACTGCCTGGCATAGAAACCGACCAATCAGAACCAAATCCGGGTGAACTGGGAAGAGTCAATGGCTGCCTAGGAGGCTGAGCTTTTGACACTGACTGGCATAGAAACACACCAATCAGATCCTAATCTGGGTGAACTGCGAAGGCAGAACCTAAGTTGGGGGCTGAGGAGGGGTTTTAAGGGCAACAGCTGTTTGGTGTAAGGTATAAGAAAGCGGTTCATTTTTTTAATGACCAGTTTGACAGTATAGCGCATATGACTGGCTATCAGTCCAGATATAGGAATTATGTATTTTTGTCTGCCAAGAGCATCTGCTCCTGAATTAAAAGGCTCTACCCCCCATTTAAGCAATCCTATCATATATAATCTATACTAATAAAAGGGTAATATGCTAATTAGGCCAGGTCAACCAGCCATCTTCTGGACATCCAACTTCCTTCTGGACAAAGCCATGGTGGTGGGGCCGAAGCAAAGGCAGTTAGGGGTGATAGGGCTGGCAGGGGAGAACAGTTGGGGGTGAGATCAAGCCATCAGAGGACAGCAGTTAGGGGCGATCAGGCAGTCAGGCAGAGAGGTTAGGGGCAATCAGGCTAGCTGGCAGAAGGGCCAGGGGCAATCAGACAGGCAGGCAGGCACAGAGGTTAGGGGCAATCAAGCAATCAGGCAGAGGGGTCAAGGGCAATCAGGCAAGCAGGTAGAGAGGTCAGGGGCAATCAGGCAGGCAGAGGCAGTTAGGGGCAATCAGGCAGGCAGGCAGGTGAGTGGTTAGGAGCCAGCAGTCCCAGATTGCTTTTGCCTTAAAACCAAATAATTAATTTGATAAAGTATAGACTCATGGCACATGAAATCTACAGATTAAGTAAAACTGACAAATATATACTAACTAGGAGCCCGGTGCACAATATATTGTGCATTCGGGAGTCCCTCAGCTCAGCCTATTCCTGCCCAACCTTTGGCCTGCAGCCTGCCACCCACCCATAGCTGCCCGCCCACCCCACACACACCACTGCCACCTGCACATGGTGCCCCACCCACCCACAGCACCCGCCACCCGGCCCATTGGCTCCACCCACCCACCCACAGCACCCGCCACCCGGCCCATCGGCTCCGCCCACACATCCACAGCACCTGCCACCCGGCCCATCGGCTCCGCCCACACACCCACAGCACCCGCCACCCGGCCCATCGGCTCCGCCCACCCACCCACAGCACCCGCCACCCGGCCCATCGGCTCCGCCCACCCACACAACACCCGGCACCCGGCCCTTCGACTCCCCCCACGCTCACACACAGCACCCGCCACCCAGCCTCCATCTTGGCTGGACTAATTTGCATACAGCCACTCTGATTGGCTGGTGGGCGTGGCTTACCAGTCCCGAAGAAATGGTTAATTTTACTATTTCACTTTTATTAGTTTAGATTAGATCTGCTGTGCACATTAACACAAAGAGGATAAGAAAATGGAGTAATATAGTCGATGTTTTACAATATCAGTTTTAGTAAAAATGATGAAAGGACTGATTAAAGTTATTTTAAGAAACAACTGGAAAGAATCTATTGTATATTTTAAAAATTCTGTGGCATGCCTATTGAAAGTCGCTGGTATATAGCCTTTTCCCCCTCAGTGCACAGTGAGTGAGGCAATCTTGAGGAATTGGGTATTAAGGCACTTGGTATCTGAGTTTTTACTGCATCTGGTAAAAATCCCAGTGGCGTGGCAACATGACAGTGTCAACACAAAACAATCATGGACAGTTCTCATCTATTAAGAATGCTAACAGTATCCTATCTACCTGACAGGGTTTGTCGTGAGACCTGAATAAAATAACAGAAGCAAAATTCTCACACAAGTAGAGATGGCTCAGGCTTTGTGAATTTTTATGTGGCCCTACATTAGCGCCCAATACCCAAAGCTCTCTGGAGACCCATATTCACTCCTATTACATTGCCTGTTATCAGCCAGGAAAAATCTTCTATCTCTGTTGTGCCAAAGAGAAGACAGCGAATGGGAACGAATCTGTAGCCCAGTGACCTCAAACACAGAGCCATGGGATGTGAAGGCGGGATGACCTCAGATGGGTGTGTGCTTTCTGAGTCACTGGTTTAGCTTGCATGGTGATTGTTGCACACAGATTCCCAGCCTGCCCCCACCTGCTCTGCCCACTCCCGTGGCTTCATTCTTTTGGGGAGACGGTGGCTATGATCTTGTGCTCTAACTGCAGGAGGAACAGCACCTCCCAAACCTGAAATGTCACCTGGGACCTAGATATCCAGGCTGAAAAATTCCTGCTTTTTCTTTTCTGAAACTCGTGTTAGAGTAACACATCTAGCCTTTATAGTACTTGAAGAAGGGAGACCTGTGGTTTGCCATAAACATGTAATGCCCGAACAACATGTTATAATTTAAACTGACAGGTAAATGTTTAGGACTGAAAGTTGTCACAGGTAATATAGTGGTAGGAATAAAGCTTAGTGACTTCAGATTATCTGTATGTCCCCAACCTTGCTACTTTTTCCTTTTAAAAAAATTTTTATTGTTGAAAGCATTATATATGTCCCACTGTTTCCCCCAGTGACACCCTCCAGCCCCAATGCTATCCCCCAGCCTCCCACCCCAGGCCTTCACCACCCTATTGTCTGTGTCCATGGGCCATGCACATATGCATACAAGGTCTTTGGTTGATTACCCACCCCCCTCCCCCGATCTTTCCTCTGAGATTCCACATTCAGTTCTATGCTTCCATGTGTCTGGATCCATTCTGTTCATTAGTTTATTTTGTTAAGATTCCACATATGAGTGAGATCATGTGATACTTTTTTTCCTCTAATTGACTTATTTATTTCACTTAGCATGATACTACTCTCCAGGTCCCTCCATGCTATCTTAAAGGGTAAGAGATTCTTCTCTTTTACTGCTGCATAGTATTTCATGGTATAAAATTACCACAGCTTTTTTATTCATTCATGTACTGGTAGGCACTTGGGCTGTTTCCTGATCTTAGCTGTTGTAAATCATGCTGCTATGAACAGAGAGGTGCCTACATTCATTCTGTCTGTTGTTTCGGGTTTCTTAGGGTATATTCCTGGAAGTGGGGTCACTGGGTCAAATAGCAGGTCCATTTTCAATTTTTTGAGGACACTCCCTACTGTTTTCCATAATGGCTGCATCAGTCTACATTCCCACCAGCAGTGTACTAGGGCTTCCTTTTCTCCACATCTTCGCCAGCACTTGTCATTTGTTTATTTGTTAATGTTAGCTATTTTGACAGGTTTGTGGTGATAACTCATTGTTGTTTTAATTTGCGTCTTCCGGATGATCAGTGACTTTGTGCGTAGTATTTTCTTACAATCCTTTGTATTTCTGTGATGTCAGTGGTTACTTCTCCACTTTCATTTCTGTTTTTATTTATTCGGGTCCTCTTTCTTTGTTTCTTGATTAGTCTGGCTAATGATTCATCAATCTTGTTTATCCTTTCAAAGAACCAGCTCTTGGTTTCCTTGATTTTTTGTATTGTGTTTTTAGTCTCTATGTCATTTATTTCTGCTTTAATCTTTATTATTTCCTTTCAAAAAACTCCCAGCAAAAAACTTACCCTGGGCTTTTCTTATTGTTCGCTTTCTAATTCTTTAAATTGTACATTTAAATGGTTTATCATTAATTTTTCTTGTGTTTTGAAGTAGGTCGTAATGCTATGAACTTTCTTTTCAGTACTGCTTTTGCTGTGTCCCAGAGATTTGTTGTTGTGTGTCCATTTTCATTTGTTTCCAGGAAGTTTTTTATTTCTTTCTTAATCTCGTTGGTAACCCATTCATTGTTTAATAACATGCTTTAGCCTCCATGTGTTTGAATGTTTTGAGGTGTTTTTACTGTAGTTGATTTCTAATTTCATTCCATTGTGATCTGAGAAGGTGCTTGATATGATTTCTTCTTGAACTTGTAGAGACTTGTTTTGTGTCCTAATATGTGTTCTATCTTTGTGAATGATTCATGTGCACTTGAGAAGAATGTATATCCTACAGCCTTGGTGTGAAATGTTCTATAAATGCTAATTAAATCTATCTGATCCAGTGTGTCCTATAGAATCACTGTTTCCTTGTTAATTTTTGTCTGGAAGATATATCTAGTTATGTCAATGGGGTGTTAAATTTCCTTACTATAACTGTATTGTTGTGCATCTTTCCCTTAAACTCCTCTAGATTGTTTTTAATATATTTAGGTGCTCCTATATTGGTTACATATATGTTTACCAGGGTTATATCCTCTTGTTGGATTGGTCTCTTTAGTATTATGTAATGACCTTTATTGTCTCTTATGATGGCCTTCATTTTGATGCCTATTTTTTCATATATTAGTATTGCTATCCCAGTTTTTTTTCTTTTCCCTTTGCATTGAAAATTTTTTTACATCCCTTCACTCTCAACCTGTGTGAGTCTTGTTCTGAAATGGCTCTCTTGTAGACAGCATATAGTTGGGTAATCTTTTTGTGTCCATTCAGCTACCCTATGTCTTTTGATTGGAGCATTTAATCCATTTATATTTAAGACTCATTGATAGATACTTATTTATTGCCATTTTAATCCTGAATGCCTAAGTTTCTCTCTCTTTTTCTTCTTCTCATTACAGTAGTCCCTTTATCATTTCTTATAATGCTGGCTTGGTGGTGATATATTCCTTTAGCTTTTTTTTTTTTCTGGAAAGTTATTTCATGGTCTATCTTGGATGATAATCTTGCTGGATATAGTAATCTTGTTTTCAGATCCTTGCTTTTCATTATCTTGAGTACATCTTGCCATTCCCTTCTGGCCTGTAGAGTTTCTGATGAGAAGTTATATGACAACCTTATGGAAGCTCCTTTATAGGTAACAGTTTGCTTGTCTTTTGCTGCCTTTAAGATTCTTTCTTTGTCTTTAATTTTTGGCATTTTAATTAGGATGTGACTGGGTATGGGCCTATTTGGGTTCTTCCTGCTGGGCACTCTCTGTGCCTCCTGGACTTGTGTGACTTTTTCCTTTACCAGGTTAGGTATGTTTTCTGCCATTATTTTTTTCAAACACATTCTCTGACCTTTAATGCCTTTCTGCCTCTTATGACACATATACTGTGTGAATATTGTTATGTTTCATGTCCCACAGCTCCTTAAGCTGTCCTCCTATTTTTTTACTGTTTTTTTAAATTTCTGGTTCTCTAATTGGTTTTTTCTCCTACCCTGTCTTCTAATTCACTGATCCAATCCTCAGCTTCCCCTGATCTGCTGTGTATTCCTTCCAGTGTGTTTTTATTTTTGTTATTCTATTCTTTATTTCCAACTGTTCTTTGTTCATAGTTACTATCTTTTCACATGGTGTTGAGCATCTTTACCATCATTAATCTGAACTCTATATCAAATAAATTTCTTATCTCCATTTCATTTAGCTCTTCTTCTGGAGAATTCTCTTGTTTTTCATGTGGGGATTGTTGTTGTTTTTTGTCTCCTCATTTTGGCTGCCTGTTTGGGTTCGTGACTCTATTAGGTCTGTTACACCTCTCAATGTCAAATGCTATTTCTGATTAATTAGATCAGGCAAAGATGCAAAGCCTCCAGAGACTGCCTCTGCCTGCAGACTGATTGGATTTAGTCTTGAATAGCCCTCAGGTAATGGTCCACAGATGTAATGAGAGTTTTTTCCAACAGGGCAATTGCTTCTGCCTGGAGGCTAATTGTTAGTCTCAATCTCTTACTGGGCCTTAGAAACTCCACACTGTGGGGCAAGGTATGTTCCAATAGGGTGAGTCAACTGTCTTCCCCCCAGGCAAAAACGTTGGATAGCAAATGTCTGTGTAAGAAAGATGACTTCTACAGCATGAAGGAATGACTCCGTACAGGAAACTGGGGTGTCTGCCTTCTGAGCTCTAACCCCAAAGCTCCCAACCCTGGCTTCTGCTCACACAGCTCTAGTTTATTCTGCCTTCCCTCTGCCTGAGCACAAGGTGAATGGCTGCACAGGGAAGTTTGTGCATTGGCCCTTCAAGAGGGTGCCTGCATTTCCAGCCTTCTCTCCCTGGCAGATAGCAACCCTGCTGCTTTTCACAGCCAGATGTTATGTGCACACCCTTCTCAGTCCTGGTGCTCTCTGCTGGGGGGCCCAGCTTGGGGATTAGTCTCACAGTTCTCAGTCACAACCCCCCACAGCTGAGATATCTCTCTGGAACTTCAGTGGCTGTCTGTGGCAGCCTGGCCAGCCCTTTCATGCCTCCGCTCCTCCTACCAGTCTCTGTGCGGTCTCCCCTTTCCATCTTCAGTCATCAGGGTTCTCTCCAGCTAGTCTTCTGTTGATTATTCAGAAAAACTTCTGTATTTAATTGTAATTCCAGGTTGGTCCTGGGAGTGTGTCTGTGTAGCATGCACTTACTCTACCGCCATTTTTAATCTCCCTAGTGTAACCTGTTGCTATAGAAATTTTGAAACCAGGCAACCAATGGATCCAAACTGCCTGTCAGTACTTGAGCCAATTCAGCAGAGACAAGGTTGAATTATATATGAGCATTATTCAAATAATGCCAGCATTATGGGAGAGCAGCAGTTTGTCTACAAAAACCTGCTCCCAGTACTTTTTACTTTCTCACCCTAAAGTCCACACTCCTAAACTATGAATGGGTTCTTTTCCAAAAGTTCCTTTCTTAGACTTGGATTGCATTTTCCCTAAGAACAGTGGTAGAAATCATTGCTCCAATCAGGCTGACTACAAAAGTCTATTCCACACTAATGCATTCTAGCAGTTTACTGATAATGGAACTTCAACTTCCCTTCACCACATTGAATACAGGTCCAGATGCTATGGACATAGGTATGTCCCCCTGGAGTGGGGAGATCAGAGGAATGAGGGTAAAGGAGAGAACTCTAGGTATTTTGGGTACAGGATATCTCAGTGAAATTGGAAACACATTCCTGAACACCGAAACCTAAGTCTGTATTGTCTTCTTAGAGAAGATACCTATCCAAGCCATCCATCCACTGCTCTGAACTTGGCAACAAAAGGAAGATTATATATGGCAGACAGTGAAGGATAAGTTCTTTCACGCTCATCGGTACAGGTGTTTGGTTATTTCCTAGATTGGAGGCAAGTGGAAAACTGGTTATATATTCTTTGATGTATACATTTCTCATTTTTCAAAACATATTAAGCTGCCTCATTGTTACTATGCTAAATTGTAAATAACTAATGGACAGAAACTAGAGTTGGCTTACTCCTGTATAACCTGAATGCCACACTACATGCTATGTTATAAATTCTTAATTTATGTTTTTGGCAAATGTTTTATATAGAATCATCTCAATTTGAATTTGATGAACCTCTGGTGTATTACTAAAGATGCCTAAGATCTTTTCAGATATGTAACAAACTTCTGAGTTATATAATTGATTTAGAAAAATTGGTTCTGTTCCAGAAAAGTACTCTTGTGTGTGCAATTCTAATATTCTTAAGAATAGATAGAGCACTTTCCCGTAACATTAATACAAACGTTTATATCATGCAAATGTATATAGTGTGTCATGAGCTTACATAGCTGCAATTAAACAAAATATTTTCCCCCACGAGGAAGTGTCCTGCAATGTGTCAATTCCAGTAAGATACCAGTAGATAATAGGCAAATGACGGTTACACTCAGAATTTATGGAGGATTATTGTCTTTAGAAACCCAGTTTGAATTCCATGTTAACCTTCTAACAACCAAGTGAAATATGCACTGGTGTCTTGTGCAGTATCTGACCCTTAACTATAGATTTTATTATCTTTTGTGGTTGCTGCTGACGTGGTTTGATTGAGTCTTTGAGGAATGTTGCTCTTGTTTGTTTCTGTAGTTTGTCACTAGTTTATCACGGAGTATTCCTTAAAACAGTTAGCTCCGTAGAACAAAAGAAAAATCAAAGCAGTTTGGGTGCAAGGAGGCGAAGATTCTTAGGTCCCAGCACCTTGTCTGGAAGTCCTTAAGTTTGCTGCGTCCAGTTCCGCTCTTGTGTCTTTAGGTGCCAGGCAACCAAGCTCATTCTTTTTTGCTCTCCAACTTGCTGCTGCCTCTTACATCTAGCAGCTCCCTTAGGATTCCCAGTTTCCTGAAAAGCCTCAGTTTTAGCCAAGTAATTCAAGCTATATAGGCACTTTGCCAAACATTTCCTGGATTTGTTCAGGGACTAAAATCCAAGAAACCCAATGGAATTGCTTTTACATATTGCACGAGAATTACACCAACATGTTCATTATTGCTGCCTGCGTAATTCTGATTTTTTTTCTACTTTTCTGATTTTCACTAATTATCTATAATGGCCATTTATGACTTTCATAATCAGAGAAAACTTTTTTCTTTGCTGCACTCCTGTCCTCCCGTTTATGTATCTCCGAGTAATCAATCTGTTCTTAAATCCACAGCTACTCCCACTTTTTACCACTTTGTTAGTATCTGCATGTGTTTTTCTCCAAAGATATAATTAACATTTCACTTAAAAGTCTCTCTATACTCATTGCTGTAAAGTAAAACTGAGTCCAATTTTTTGTGCCTGGAGGTGACCTTTCTAGGTAACATATTAGATCATTTAAGGCAGAGTTAGATCAAACCCAGCTTTTCTATTCCTGGCTTCATAGTCTTGGTAAATAACTCTGTCTCCACTTCAGTTTCCTTAACTTTAAACTTGTGAACGAACAGCACATACTTTGTAATATGGGCATAATGGAGCATTGAGGTAAGGCACACAGGGCATCTAGCAGGATGCCTGGCCTGGGGCAGGTGCTTCATAAAATCTTTGCTATGGTTTAATGATGGCTTGAGTAATACATGCATTCACGTCAGACTCGGGGTATATCCCCAGGGTACACTACGGTCATTGTCACTTAAGGAGGGCATATGTTCTGAGAAATGCACTGTTAGGTGTTTCGGTCATTGTGTGACCATCATAAAGCGCCCTGATATACACCTGGATGGTACACACCTAAGCTGTATGGTGTAGCCTATTGCTCCTAGGCTACAACCTGTGCAGCATGTGACTGTCGTAAATACTGTAGGCAATTTTAACACAATGATGATTATATTTGTGTATCTAATATCCAAATACACAGTAAAATATGGTATAAAATATACTTTAAAATGGTTCACCTGTATAGCACTTACCATGAGTGAAACTTGCAGGACTGGAAGATGCTCTGGGTGAGTCAGTGAGTGAGTGGTGAGTGAATGCGAGCGCCAGGACATGACTGCTCACTACTATAGACTTTGAAAACATGTACACTTAAGTTACACTGAATCTATTAAAAATACCTTTCTTTGAAAATAAATTAACCTTAGCTTACTGTAACTGTATATAACTTTCACTTTATATAATTTTTAACCTTTCAACTCTTTTGTAATAACACTTAGCTTAAAATACGAAACTTTGTATATCCGTACAAACATACTATCTTTATATCCATATTCTGTAACATGGTTGTTTATTTTTTGTTGTTGTTTTGTTTTGTTTTTACTTTTTAAACTTTTTTGTTAAAAATGAATACATAAACATGCACATTAGCCTGGGCCTGCACAGGGACAGGATCATCGATATCACGGTCTCACCTCCACCTCTTGTCCCACTGGAAGGTGCTCAGGGCCAGTAACCTCCTGGAGCTGTCATGGGCTGTGATACTGATGATACCTCCTGAAGGACCCGCCGGAGGCTATTTTTGAGGAGGAGTCACCAAGCAGTAGTTTTCTGCTCCATTTATAATCTTATGGGACCACCTTCATTTATCTGGCCCATCAGTGACTGAAATGGTGTTTTCAGGTATGTCTGTGCTAGGGCCTGTGAAGTGCTAGTCATATCGAGGAGGTCATGTATCTATATCAAATGTGTGTTTCCCAACTCCAGTATTGTACGTACTTTAGAATTTCCACACGGCGCATCCAAACAACATTGCTCTAACATCCTGACATTTAATCCCCAAACCTCCTCCGTACCTGACTTTTAATCCCAAAGCTTCCTATCACTTACCTTGAGGCCTTCCCTCAGACCAGCTCCCTCTGAGCCATGCCTTCCTCAGGCTGTGCCTCGTAACTCTCCTCCTCTCAGCGACCTGAAAAATCAGTCAGCGGCCTCTCTCCCCAGGGGCACACTTTACATTCTGTTTTCAGCCATTGCAGTTGACCTTCAGCTGCACTTCTCTTCTGAGATTGCTCACTCAGTCGTAAGATCCTGACCAACTCACTTTTCGTTTCCTTGGCTTTTGCTGTCCTGGCTACAGCATTCATCTTTGTCTCTCCCTTGCCTCTGCTCCTGCCTTACTTACCCTGCCCCTTTTTTGCCTTCCTGAAGGTCGCTCACTGCATCTCTCGTCCGTGGATTCCTCATATTGCCTCTCCCACTGGCTACTTTCTCCTGCCCATTCCATATGTAAGAGTTCCTATGTGTTAGCATGGAGCCTTATAAACAGTGGTTGACACATTTATTTTATTAAGTATGTTAATATAAAGAAATGCTTATCTAATAACATTGAGAGGTGGAATACTGAATTTTCTCTGTGAGGCATGATTACAACTGTAACATATATTCATAGAAAGACATAAAGGAATTATACAAAGTATTCATTGCAGTCTGCTCAATGAATTTTTTCTCATTTTTACTTTTTTAACTTTTCCAAGTTTTGTATAATGGTCATGTATTACTTTTATCATCAGGAAAAGATTTTTTTCTTTTTTCCTGTCCTCCCCTAAATGTACTGTATGTTGGAATGATCACATCCATGAATGTATGATTTCACCTAGTTATGACTGTAGCCTTAGACATGTTCTCTTCTCCTTCTATTTGGTATTATGTAATATAGATTTCCCCATTTTTCTGAGTGGTATTTGTGACCATTTTGTGTCATAATTACATTGGTTTTAAAAATAGCCAATTTTAAATAACTTGCTCATATTATTATTACCTATGTAATAGATGATGGTAGAGGATTTGAATTCTCAGCTTCAACACTGAGGTCATCTTACACTTAATTTCCTGAAGGGGCCACATGGAAACAGTTCACAGGAGTACCCAGAGAATGGACAGTCTTGGGGAGAGGCTCTCTCCACTTTCTACCTTCACTCCAGCTGAGACAAGGTCAGGTGGTTGGGGCCAAATATGCAGGGCTCCCCACCTCAGGAGAAGGACCCTGGGCAGCAAGGAAAATGCTGACAAATGCATTCTCACCTGAGGTGGCTGCTCGGGATCAGAAGACTGCAGACAGTGTGCAGTCCTCAACTGGCTTGACAGTGTGGTGCCACTTTTCAGTCCTGAGGGAAAGAATCTGTTTTTCCCACTCATGACTTGGTAAAGGTTTATTTAAAGAAAACAATGTAAAGACAGTTTTTTCGTTTAATGTTTTGTCTTTGTTAAACAAGGCATACCTGTTTTTTTATGGTTTGTCATAGGCATGGGGGGAGTATTTATTCATACTCCTTGATATATATAGTTCTGTCTTTCACCCCTCCCAGCCCTACCTCTCTGACTTTTCTCTTACCATCCACTCAAAATGCACTCCAGGTCTAGTCTTTGATTACTTTATTAGGAACGTTTCCGACTACAGCCTTGAGAGAAATTCTTAGGTCTGTTTTGATTTTTGACAGTCCTTTTTAGCAAGCATGCTTCCTGGTATTTAGAATCATTGAGCTAATGAGAAACAGTACTTTTCTGCTATTTCTTCTTTATCTGTGAAGACGGAAATGAGCTAATACTCATCAATGACGACTACATGTTTTGCTCTTTTACACACAAAATTAGATTAAATTCTTACAAAACCCAGGGAGAGATGCAGGCCAGGGTCACACAGGCCTTCTTGAAGCCCACATCTACCTGATTCCGAGGCCCATCTTCTCTCTACCAGACTTGTCATTCTGCTTCAAGCAACTTGCGGCCTTTGGGCTACTATTTGTCCACAGTCAAGCAGGATTATCACATGCTCAGGGCAGCCTGTCTAGGTGGTAGTGAGGTGTGAAAATAAGATTTGGGATCTGCAAAGGCCCAAATCTGTAGCCTTCGGTCTATTTTGCAATAATACTCAAAGGTAGAAAAGCTCATTGTCTCTAAGTTGGTCTCTTTTTTCTCATTCTGTAAGAGAATGGAATATTTACAATATATTTGTATTAAATTTATTGGGGTGGCATTGCTTAATAAAATTATATAGGTTTTAAGTGTACAGTTCTATGATACATCAACTCAGGTATTTTCACAGGAGGATTGTCTTTTAATAATATTTTAGTTGCTCGTATTGGAACTAAGAGGGAGAGAATACCTATTTAACATGACCTCTTACTAGTCCTGCATCTACCTGATTACTTTGCTATTCAGTCTAAAGTCAATATCTTTTTGTGTAATAAAATTCTTGAAGTGTGAAGAACTTGTCTAATTCTTCTAATGTATAAGCACTGTTTAATCCCTTTAGGAAATCACATTCAAATATTTACTTTTATAGGGTTTTAGTTAAATATATTTTTATAATTCATTGTGTACATGTACTTTTAAGTGCAAATACTATTTTTAAAAATGAAAAGATTTAGCATATATACATAGAAGATTATTGTTATTTATTTCTCAAATAAACTTATGAAAAGTATTTCCTTAAGCTATTCTTTTTTTTTTTTTTTTTTTGTAATTCCTTGTTAGTATTTGGAATGTCAAGTAAAATTAGGTATATATTTCTTTTTCTTTTTTTTGAAGTTATTTATTTATTTATTTTTGATGTGTTTTTTTTAAATCTTTATTGTTCAGATTATTACAGTTGTTTCTCTTTTCCCCCCCATAGCTCCCCTCCTCCCAGTTCCCACCCCACCCTCTGCCCTTCCCTTCCCGCTGTCCTAATCCATAGGTGTACGATTATTGTCCAGTCTCTTCCCACACCCCCAACACCCTTTTCCCCCTGAAAATTGTCAGTCCACTCCCTTTCTATGCCTCTGATTCTATTCTATTAACCAGTTTATTCTGTTCATCAGATTTTTTTATTCACTTGATTTTTAGGTTCACTTGTTGATAGATACGTATTTGTTGTTCATAGTTTTTATCTTTACTTTTTCTTCTTCCTCTAATCAAAGGATACCTTTCAGCATTTCATATAATACTGGTTGGGTGGTGATGAACTCCTTTAGCTTTTTCTTATTTGTGAAGCTCTTTATCTGACTTCAATTCTGAATGATAGCTTTGCTGGATAAAGTAATCTTGGTTGTAGGTTCTTGCTATTCATCACTTTGAATATTTCTTGCCACTCCCTTCTGGCCTGCAAAGTTTCTGTTGAGAAATCAGCTGACAGTCGTATGGGTGCCCCCTTGTAGGTAACTGACTGCTTTTCTCTTGCAGCTTTTAAGATTCTCTCCTTGTCTTTTGCTCTTGGCATTTTAATTATGATGTGTCTTGGTGTGCTCCTCTTTGGATTCCTTTTACTTGGGGTTCTCTGCGCTTCCTAGACTTGTAAGTCCACTTCTTTCACCAGGTAGAGGAAGTTTTCTGTCATTATTTCTTCAAATAGGTTTTCAATATCTTGCTCTTTCTCTTCTTCTGGCACCCCTATAATTCTGATGTTGGTATGCTTGAAGTTGTCCCAGAGGCTCCTTACACTGTCTTCATATTTTTGGATTCTTTTTTCTTTTTGCTTATCCATTTGGGTGTTTTTTGCTTCTTCTTCTTCTGTGTATTTCAATTCTTTGACTTGATTCTTGCGTTCCTGTAGTCTGTTGTTGGATCGCTGTATAATGTTCTTTATTTTAGTCAGGGTATGCTTAGATTTATTGAAGGTCTCACTAAGTTTATCAGCAGTTTCTAGAAAATTTTTAAAAAACCGTATAACCGTGGTTTTGAACTCCATATCCTGTCTTTTGCTTTCCTCCTTTTCTGTCATTTGTGATCCGTTTCTTTGTCTCCGCATTTTGGCTGCTTCCCTGAGTTGATAGAGTGGCTTTCTGTGTTAGGTGATCACTGAGAGGAATTGACCTCCAAGCCACTTGGTTATGAGAATCAGCTGTGTCTACAGTGGGAGAACTTCTGTACTGGAGACACCCTTATGGGGCAAGAGTTGTTTCAGTGGGGCTTTGGTGCTCACTGAGTCTGCCCCCTGCGTGTGTTCCTTATGAATCTGAGGAGTTTTATTTAGGATGGATGGTGCCACTCTGACCACTGGTTACGCTGGCTCTTGTATCTCCAAGGAGTTGCTATTTTAGCCTTTGCCTAAGGCTACTCAGCCTTTTATATATAAAAGCCTCTGCACGCAGCTTGGATGGGGCAGGGTCTCGGGGAGTCTACAGGGCGGAGCAACCAGCTATGACTGCTTCTCAGCTCTGCCCTAAGAGGTACCGGGTCTCAAGCCGCTCTGGAGTTCCTCCTGGTGCTGGACAGTGTCAGACGGTGCCAGACAGTCCAGCTCCTCCCCGTATGGTTCTGAGTCCACAGAAACTTGCCAGGAACTGGAGTTCAGAGCCGTCGGGAGCTTGTGCTTCCCTCCAGCATGAAATGCTGCCAGGCCTTTCCACGAGCCCCTTTGCTCACGCGCCTCCGTACCTCTGCACTTTATTTCCGTACCTCCTTTGAGTCTCAGTCTCTTTCTAGTTGTAGAGTTTCCACTCAGCCAGCCTTCCTGTGGGTCTGGGTGGTATCTGTTTTTTCTTTTTGTTATGATTTTGAAATGCTTGTGCATGGCCGCAATTCCCGTGTTTACCTATACCGCCATCTTGGTTTCTCGGGTATATATTTTTTTTATTTTGGGTTTATTACCTTTGTGCAAAAGAAATTGAATAACCAAGTCTAATTTGCTCTTCGGTGATTTGCATACTTTAGGAAGTAAAATAAAAAAACATTAAGTTATAATATAGAGTAATGTTTGCAATAAGTTCCTAAAGTATGTGTGTAGGGAAATACTGTGTTTTTTTCTTCTTTTTAAAGGTGAAAATAAAGATGTTTGTTGCATCATTCTAGTGTTTTAGAAACATTATTAAATGTGTTATTGCAAATTTTATTTCTGTTGAACTTTTTTATTGAGGTATAATTGATATAACATCAGTGTCAAGTGTACAACATAATGACTCACTACTTGTATATAGTACAAAATGATCACCTCAGTAAGTATTGTTGTGTGTATAGTTAACAACTTTTTTTCTTGTGATAAGGACTTTTAAGATCTACTCTCTTAGCAACTTTCAGATATGCAATATAGTGTCATTAAATACTAGAGGCCCAGTGCACAAATTTGTGTGTGAGTGGAGTACCTTTGCCTGGCCGGCAATCAGGCCATTTTGCCCAGTCCCGATCAGGGCCAGCCAGCCAGGGGGAGGGACCACGGGAGGTTGGCTGTGGGAGTGCACTGACCACCAGAGGGCAGCTCCAGCAGTTAGACATCCCCCGAGGGGTCCCAGGTTGAAGAGGGTGCTGAGGCTGAGGGGATCCCCCCACAACGTGCATGAATTTCGTGCACCGGGCCTCTAGTTGTAAATAATGTTGCAGTGTACATGGGTGCATATATATTTTCAAATTAGTATTTTGGACTTATTTGGATAAATACCCACAAGTGGAATTGCTGTGTCATAAGGTAGTTCTAGTTTTAATTTTTTGAGGAACCTCCATACTGTTTCACATAGTGGCCTCCATACTGCAATTCCACCAGCATTGCACAAGGGTTCCCTTTTCTCTACATTCTTGTCAACACTTGTTTGTTGACGTATTGATGGTAGCCAATCTGATAGGTGTGAGGTAATACCTCATTGTAGTTTTAATTTGAATCTCTCTAATGATTAGTGATGTTGAGCATTTTGCATATGTCTATTGCCCATCTGTATGTCCTCTTTGGAGCAGTGTATGTTCAGATCCTCTACCTATGTTTTAATTAGATTGTTTGTTTGGTGTTATATTGTATGAGTTTTTATAATTTTTTATATTAACCCCTTATCAGATATATTATTGATGAATATCTTATCTAAATTGGTTTTTTTTTTTAAATTTTGTTGATAATTTCCTTTGCTGTGCTAAAACTTTTTAGTTTCATGCAGTAGCATTTATTTATTTTGGAGTGGTGGTAGTTTCTTTGTTTGAGGAGATATATCAGAAAAAATATTACTAACAGTAATATAAGAGAGTTTACTGTTTATAATTTCTTTAGAAGTTCTATGGTTTCATGTCTTACGTTTAAGTCTTTAATCCATTTTGAGTTTTTCTTGTAGATGGTCAAGAGGTAATGTAATTTCATCTTTTGGCATTTATCCTGTTTACCCCACTCAATCTATTGAAATAAACTGTCTTAACCCCATTGTATGTTCTTGCCTCCTTTGTTATACATCAATTGACCATATAGGTGTGAATTTATTTCTGGGCTCTCTATTTTGTTCCATTGATCTCTATTACTTAATGATCTCTAGGTCTGTTTTTATGCCAGTACAATACTGTTTTCATTACTATAGCCTTGTAGTATAGTCTTATATCAGGTAGAATGATGCCTCTAAAATAGTCTTTCTCAAGATTGCTGTGGCTTTTTTGTAGTTTCTTATAAATTTTATAATTATTTGTTTTATTTTGTAAACAGTGCCATTTGTATTTTGATAGGGATTGCATTGAATCTGTAGATGGTTTGGAAATGTTAATGATGTTCATTCTATCTGTGGTACTTCCATTTATATGTATCTCTTTAGTTTGTTTCTTCAATGTCTTATACTTTTCTGAGTACTTCTCTTATACCTCCTTGATCAAGTTTATTCCTAGGTTAGTTTTTTTATGCAATTGTAAATGGGATTGTTTTCTTAATTTCTCTTTCTGATAGTTTGTTATTGGTGTATAAAAATGCAACTGATTTCTGCATATTAATTTTGTATCCTGCTGCTTTACCAAATTCATTTATCAGTTCTAATAATGTTTGGGTGGAATTTTTAGATTTTCTATGTGTAGTATTATGTCATGTGCAAATAATGACAATTTCAGTTCTCTTCATTTGTTAAAATCTTTGAGTTATTTCAGCAATGTTTTTTTAGCTTCAAGATACAAGTCATGTGCATGTTGTGTTAGAATTATATCAAACGTTTTTTGGGTTTTTGCAATTATAAATTTACATTTTTTGTTTTGGTGTCCATATGTTCATTGATAGTATATAGAAACACAAATTCGTTTTGTGTTATGCTAAGATCTTGCTGAACTCAATTATTAGTTTTAGGAATTATTTTATTAATTACTTGAATTTTCTATGTGAGCAACTGTAACCTGCTGATATTCTATTTAATTGTCCTATTAAATAATGAGAGAGGGGTGTTCTAGTCTCCCACTTTAAAAAAAAATCTTTATTGTTCAGATTATTACAATTGTTCCTTCCCCCTCCCCATAGCTCCCCTTCTCCCACTTCCCACCCACCCTCTGCCCTTACCTCCCCCCGAACTGTCCCCATCCATAGGTGTACAATTTTTGTCCAGTCATTTCCCGAACCCCCAACACCCCTTTCTCCCTGAGAATTGTCAAGTCCACTCCCTTTCTATGCCTCTGATTCTATTCTATTCACCAGTTTATTCTGTTCATCAGATTTTTTATTCACTTGATTTTTAGATTCACTTGTTGATGGATACATATTTGATGTTCATAATTTTTAGCTTTACTTTTTCTTCTTCCTCCAATCAAAGGATACCTGTTAGCATTTCATATATTACTGGTTTGGTGGTGATGAACTCCTTTAACTTTTTCTTGTCTGTGAAGCTCTTTATCTGACCTTCAATTCTGAATGATAGCTTTGCTGGGTAAAGTAATCTTGGTTGTAGGTTCTTGCTATTCATCACTTTGAATATTTCTTGCCACTCCCTTCTGGCCTGCGAAGTTTCTGTTGAGAAATCAGTTGATAGTCGTATGGTTGCTCCCTTGTAGGTAACTGACTGCTTTTCTCTTGCTGCTTTTAAGATTCTCTCTTTGTCTTTTGCCCTTGGCATTTTAATTATGATGTGTCTTCGTGTGGTTTTGAAATTTCATTAAAAATATTTCTTTGCTAAGACTGTATATTTGTTTGCTGAGACTTTCTATTTTTGTCTTGTTCGCACTTATAATTGTTTATTGAAGCATACTTATAATGACTGCCGTAATATCTTTGTCAGATAATTCTAACATCTGTTTCATCTCAACATTATTATTTAGTAATTGCTTTTTTTTATTCTAGGTGAGATTCCCCCCCACACCCTGGTTTTAGTATAACAAGTGACTTTTTATGGCAACCTGTCCATTTGTGGTATTTGACATCCGGACCTTACTTAAATCTATGTATATGGCTTTGTCTGATACTGCTCTGAGACAAGAAGGGGTGCTGCTCATTACCGTCAAGTGGAAGTCAAAGTTCAGATTCCCACTTGACCTCCATTGGTACCTGAAGGGGAAAGGACTCCTTGTTGCTGCTGGTCAGCATGAGTTGCATTTTCCTGCTAGGTTTCCGCTGACATCAGCCTGGCTGGGAGGAAACTGTTACTGCTCCTACCTGGCTTCCGCTGATAACACTGGGAAAGGCTGGCGGGTAGAAGGTGGCCTCAGTAACGCTGGGCAGTGGTTGAAGTCTTGACATTCTGTTCTGCCAGGCCTGTTTTGACTCTGTGCCAGAGGGGTGACGGGGATGTTTGATTACTAGTGGCAGGTGGGGTTGGGAGTCCAGGTGGTCTCCACTGTTACAGTGTGTATGTGGGGAAATTC
>PVJC01006446.1:0-55102 GCA_004026665.1 Murina feae
TTAAGTGGACCACATAGGAGTGTAAGAGCAACCTGCCTGCCTCCGCCTAGATACACAGCACAGCAAAGCCCAAAGTCCACAAGCATGGCTTTGACCTATTTTTATCAATCGCCATCCAAGGAAGAGACTTGTAAGCGGTTTCAAACAATGTTCTACACTCTTTCTTGATGTTGCCCAGTGGGTTCCATGAAATACACTGAGGGAGGTGGGAGAAAGCAAAGGGCTGGGGGTGGGGGGGTGGGGTGGGTAGAGGAATGTTTGGGTAAGCTCACTATAAAATGATAGCCAGCGGGAGAGATTGGGCCTAAACGGGCAGTCGGACATCCCTCTCACAATTCAGGACTGCTGGCTCCCAACCACTCTCCTGCCTGCCTGTCTGATTGCCCCTAACTGCTTCTGCCTGCCAGCCTGATCACCCCCTAACCACTCCCCTGCCAGCCTGATCAACGCTTAACTATTCCCCTGCTAGCCCAATTGCCTCTAACTGCCCTCACCTGCAGGCCTGGTCCCCCCAACTGCCCTCTCCTGCTGGCCATCTGTGGGCAGCCATCTTGTGTCCACATGGGAGTGGTCATCTTGAGTGTTGTAGTGAGAGTCAAATTGCATAATACTCTTTTATTAGATAGGATGTATATGCATGTAAATGTATATAAAAGCACATGCTGCTAAGTAACATTCTCATAAATACATTGTAAAATTTGACCACATTGTACCTAAAATTTTCACTTTAAATATCACTAAAAAATATCTAGACATATTGTTATAGAAAAATATGTAAACGTACCTCATTTAACAGCTATATAATATTATATAGTGTTTTTAAACATTCTTCTACTGATTGTTTGATCCTATATTTTCCCATTACAAATGCTATGTATTTATAGACAGATAATCTTTGTGCATTGTTGCATATTACACTAGGATCAATCCCAGAACAAAGAAATAAGAATGTGTGTCAAAGAATTTATGTTATTTAAATTTTCCCTGGGTGCTCCCCAATAGTTCTCAGTCCCTACCAGCAGGAGTGTGTGAGAGCATCTCCTCTTCCTCCATACTTGTAGCTAAATATACCAATCTTTACAATTTATACTAAAACTGGTAGAGAGGAGTTTTATTTTGTTTTGGTAGGTTTTCCTCTAACTTAGTGAAGTTTAACATTTAATATGTTGAGTAGTCTTTTATAATTTCTTTTCTATGAATTGCCTGTTCAAATTTTGCCTCCTATTTCCATTATTGCATCTGCACCTATTTGCATTTATCTTCTATTATTATTGTTTTATAGGTATTGTTTACATATTATGAGCCCTTTTCTTACTAAAGATGCTATAAATATTTTCTGTCTTCTTTTTGTCAAATTTGTTTAAGGTATTTTCATCCCCAAATTTTTAAAATCAATGTCTTTAAGCAAATAGATTTTCTGCATTTTGTAGTTTTATATCTTGTTTAGGAAGACCTTTTTTAATAAAAGAAAGTATAAAATATTTTCTTATATTTTCTGTTTTTTAAAGTTCACATTTTTATGCATTTGTTATTTCTGTTGTGTAATGAGTTACACAGGCACCTAACTCTATTTTATTTCACATATATTGTTCATTATAGTAGGTTTTTAAGAACAAGAAACATTTTCTAGGACAAGTTTCCTACAATTATTTTCCATTTTTAAAATCAAATTTTATTTCACCTCTCGAGATCATACCCTCCAAACACACACACACACACACACACACACACACCCCACACACTACCCTATTAATTAAATCTAAATGCAATTTTTAAAAAATGCTTATACCAAATGAGGGTGAACTAATCTAATACAATAAAAGAGTAACATGCAAATTGACTGTTACCACCAGCCAATCAGAGCGGCTGTATGCAAATTAACCCAGCCAAGATGGAGGCCAGCAGCCATGGAACTAGAGCAAACCAGAAGCTTCTGTTGCAACTGCCTGCCTAGGCTGGCTGAGCCTCTGCTCACAGCCATGCCCACCAGCCAATCAGAGCAGCTGTATGCAAATTAACCCAGCCAAGATGGAGGCTGGCAGGGCAGCTCTGCACTGGGAGCCTCTATGGCCGGCATAGCTGTGCCAGGTGTGTCAGCTCAGTGGGGGGGTGAGGGTCCAGCCTGGGGCCTCCTCGGGGCATCCAGGAGTGCCCGTCCCGGGTCTGCTGCCTGGCTCCACCCCCCGGGGGCCTCCACCAGGCGTGTGGGAGAGCAGGTCCTCCACGGGGCTTGCAGGAGCAGCCATCCTGGGTCCACTGCCTGGCTCTGCCCCCCAGGAGCCTCCTCGGGGCATCCAGGAGCAGCTGTCCTGGGTCTGCTGCCTGGCTCCGCCCCCTGGGGGCCTCCCCAGGGCATGTGGGAGCATGGGGGGCCTCTGCAGGGTGTGTAGGAGCAGTCGTCCCGGGTCTGCAGCCTGGCTCTGCCCCAGGGGCCTCCACAGGGTGTGAGGGAGCGTCTGCTGCACAGTGCGGAGAATCTGAAGCCAGTTCACTGCCCGGCTCCACCCTGGGTGTGTTTGCTCAGCAGCAGGGCCCCACTGAGGGATCCTGCACCAGCGTCCGCCCTGGCTTGCCACCCAGCTCTGTGCCAGGTGTGTTGCCTCAGCGGTGGGGGCCCACCAGGCGTGTGCGATCGTGGGCCCTCCGGTGGGAAACGTCCAGGCTGGCACTCACCAGCCCTCCCACCCCCCAGTGCACGAACCCTGAAGGGGCTGTGGACAGCCTGAAAATGGCTCTCAGCCCCTCACCCAGGCTGGCCAGGCATGCCAGCAGGTGGACATCCCCCCCGAGGTGTCCCAGACTGCAAGAGGGCATAGGCCGGGCTGAGAGACCCCCACCCTCCGAGTGCACAAATTTTTGTGCACCAGGCCCCTAGTATATTTATAATATTAAGCCCTGTCTTTCAAAATTTGGTAGATTTTCCTACTAACTAAATGTTTATGCCCATCGTAATTTCTTTACATAGGTCAGATATATTAACAAGAGATACTAGTGTATACAAGAAGCTGTCTCATAATATTATCAGAAATGGGGAAGGCAACTTAGAAACTTAAAAACGGAAATTGTGCAGTAAATGTCTATAGCATTGACTATCAGGCCCAAGAATTTTTTAAAGCGTGACTATTGAAAGATTTCCTGTAATAATTAGATAGAAAAATGCAACTACTTAATGCTAAGAGAAGGAAAGTGAAAATTACAGGGAGTAAGTTGCAGCCATGTTGAGTTAATAAAACTCTTAACCAGTTGCTATGGATAGTCACTTTCCATTTTAAGTAACAACCCACACAGTGTTCTGCTGCCCCTCATATGTATGCTATGGCTATCGACATGGAAACCACCACCTGGGTATAAAGTCTCCCGGCATCCACTCAGGACCAAGAGTAGATACTTCTATTCAGTTCATCCTACTGCTCCCTCATTCCAGCTTCTGCACAGAGTATCAACTAATAAACTAATTTTTCAAACACCGGGTACAGATTTGATCTTCTAATTACTTACAGTGTCTTAGGCATTAAGCTTTCTGTTTCCAGGAATCAAAAGAGTGAAGAAAGGTTTGACTACAGAAAGATGCACTGGGCATTAGGAGCCAATGGGTTTGTGAGTAGCAGTACCTGTTGGAGCCTAAAACAAAAACAAAAGACAAAACAAAACAAAAACCACCTCTCTTCACATAGACAATTCCTATACACACAAAAAAATTATCTATTTTGTGTGATTCTCACAAAAGTTTCCCAAGGGATTATATTTATCATTCTAAGAAGGAAAATGTGCTTTAAATTATTCAATATTTTCTTCTCCACTAAACTTTGTCATCATGTCAGATGTTTCATCCAATGCCATCACATGAGTTTTTTTTAGAAACCTAAAAAAAAGTAAATATTTGCACAAATAAAAATATTATATTGGCTTTCTTTTTCAAAAATCTTATATTGGTTTTACATATTTTATATAAAAAATACAAACTGTGCTATATCCACACAATGGAATATTATTCAGTGGTAAAAAGAAATGCATTTTCAAGCCATGGGAATGCATATTACAGAGTAAAGAAGACAATCTGAAAAGACTCATACTGTATGATTCCAACTATATAACATTCTGGAAAAGGAAAAATTACAGAGATAGTAAAAAGATCAGTGGTTGCCAGGAGTGTAGGGGTGGGAGGAAGGATTAATAAGTAGAAGCATGAGATCTTTAGGGCAGCGTCACTTTTCTGTGTGATACTATAATGGTGAATGCAGGGCATTATGCACTTGCCAAAACCCATCAATTATACATCACAAAGAGTAAATTCCTAGGCAAACTATGAATTTCAGTTAATAACAACCTATAAATGGTGACTCTTCAATTATAACAAATACTAGGGGCCCAGTGCATGAAATTCGTACATGGTGGGGTGGGGGTGGCGGCGATCCTCAGCCCAGCCTGCTCTCTCTCTCATATAGGGAGCCCTCAGGGGATGTCCTACTGATGGCTTAGGCCCGCTCCCTGCTCCCAATGGGGAGCGGGCCTAAGCCACATTCTGGCCTCCCTTTGTGGGAGGCTAATCAGGGGAAGCCACCAGCCCCATCACTCCACTGCCACAGCCACTCCCAGTCACCACAGCCACCAAGGTGTTTTCATCAACACAGACTCCAGTCCCTTCACCATGAAGAAATGACAACTTTCTTTAGACATTTTCAAGATGTGTCTTTCATAGGATATGACATTCCTTTCTTTTTTTTTTTTTTATCCTCACCTGAGGATATGTTTCCATTGATTTTTAGAGAATGTGGAAGAGAAGGGAAAGAGAGAGAAACATCAAAGTGAGAGGAACACTTTGATTGGTTGCCTCTTGCATGAGCCCTGACCTGGGCCCTGGCTGAAGAGAAGCCTGCAACCTAGGTACATGCCCTTGGTCAGAATTGAACTCAGAGCCTGCAGTCAGCAAGCTGAGGCATTATGCACTGAGCCAAACCGGCTAGGGCAGGATATGACATTTCTTAGCCCTCCAGCAGTGGACCTTCATTTTTTTTCTCCAGGAGAGTGGTGGAAAAACCCTAGATGCCTTTTTGGATTCTGATTACCCAAGTTACTAAGAATATTACCAGTGGGATACAGGGAGCTTAGCCAATGAGCCTTAAGAAAAGGTGTTTCCTCTGTAGTTCACTCTGATCACCAGCTCCACCCCTGCCCCTCCAATCCCAGCTCCACCCCTACCCAGGCCTGTAGCCTCTGGGCTAGGATGCAGGCCTGGGCAGAAGACCCCCCAACTCCCACGATGGCTGGCTCCACCCCTTCCCTGGCTGTTGCAGGTCTCTGCCTGAGGCTGCAGGCCTGGGCAGAAGACCCCCAACACCGCGATAGCTGGCTCCGCCCCTTCCCAGGCTAGGGGTCTCTGCCTGAGGCTACAGGCCTGGGCAGAAGACTCCCCAACCCCCACGATCACCAGCTCCACCCCTTCCCAGGTTCCTGTGATTGATGGCTCTGTCCCTCAGCCCCTCCTGCCTCCCCCACCACCTGACTGGCTAACAGGCCTGGCTACTTCTGTTGCAGGGCTGAGGCGGACTGAGCACCACCATCTTAGTTGAGTTAATTTGCATATTTGCTCCTTATTGGTTGGTGGGCGTGGCTTGTGGGCATGGATTGTGGGTGTAACGGAGTGAGGGTCAATTTGCATATTACTCTTTTATTAGATTAGATACCACACTAGTGCAAGATATTAATAAGGGAAACTTGTGTGTGTGTGTGTGTGTTTTGGGGTATGGAGGATGGGGGGGGAAATATGGGAACTCTCTATGCTTTTTTGCCCAATTTTTATGTAATTCTAAAACTACTCTAAAAAATAAAGTCCATTGGTTTAAAAAATTTCAAAAATAAAAAGGGAAATAGCTTGAAGGGGAAGTGCATTCCCTCAAGCACGTTGTGCACTAGAATTTGTGATCAATAAATTCATAACCATATTTAGTATTCTTCAATTGAATGGACTGATGACCTATTTCCTACCAAGTTTCCTACAGTAATTTATTAAATAATTCCCTCTTGGTTTTTATTTTGAAGAGAAAAACAAACAAACAAACAAAACAGGAATATTGCGTCTGAATGAGCTCACAAAATTGGCCCAAGTTTGGGAAGGTCTGGAGGGACAGGAGTGGAAATAGACGGTGCTTGTGAGGAGATGCCATCGATTGTCTTTAGGCTGTCTCTCATCGTAGGGTCTTCAGGCTGGTTGGTGTAAGCTTTGTTCCATTTATATTGTAAATGTCACACCAGGCTGTCCAGTTCAAAGTCTGCTCAATGCAGCCACAGCATCCAGGCCGACCGCATATGGGTCATCTCCTTGCCTCTCAAGGCTGAGAGCTGGAATCTGGATGGTAATGACTGGTCTCAGGCAGATCTGAGCTGTTGTCAGAGAAAGGGATTGGGATCCCAGAATGCATCTTTAAATAAATTTCACAGGAGATGTGAGCCGGGGATAAGATACTGGCAATAAACTACAGAATAGGTTTCATTTCATTTAAGAGAGCTGTCAAGCTGGGGATTGAGTCTATGCAATACCGGGATGTTTGTTCCCCAAATGTCCCCTGCTCCAAACCACTCAAAAATAATGAGGGGAAGCTTCTTCCCATACATTCCTGCAAGCAGCAGAGCTCCAAAAGAATGGTTGCGCTTAAAAATATATTTTCCCACTCACACGGATTCTATGTGGTAAAATGCTATATTCCAGAGGCTTTTATCTTCATAATATCACCCTGTGTGCAATTTCCTAGCTGGGGTAATAAAACAGACAAAATATGTTTTTTAATTAGCAAGGAAAGCTGTGCTAAAAATCAATTTTTAATTTAACTCTTGTAGTATTTCGCTCTCTTATCTAAGTTTTTTTGTGTTTTTGTTTTTTTTTTTAATATGAAATGGCTTTGCAAATGGTAGAATTGTGCTGTCTCACCACTTGGGACATGTGCTTCAAGGCGATAGAAATTAAGATGACCAGATAGTGTCATCATTATAATGGCAGTGACACTTAGATTTCTGTCCATTAACTTGAGGAACCTCTCTGTTGGACCGTGAATTAGGGTTGCTGTTTTTTAAAAATTCCTGAAAAATATTAGGTCCAATGTATTCTGTTACAACCATATATACAAAGATTAACACAGCTTTAAGGGGCACTCAGATTTTTTCAATCATATTTAGTGTGAACTTAAATCCTCTGTACATCCAAAATAAATACTTTTTTTAAAAATTCCAGACTTTTAAAAAAAAATCTCAGATTCTTAGTGTTGGCACAGATTTCAGGGGTTAGTTTGAAGCTGACCAGTTCCCTCTAAACCAGAGTTCCTCACCATGGGCGGCACTATTGACATTTTAGCTGGGTTAACTCTATGTTGTGGAGGCCCCCCTGTGCATAGTAGGATGTTTATTTAGCAGCACCCCCCTACTTAATGCCATTAGCAGTCCCCCTCTAGTGCTCCAATCAAAAATGTCTCCACACATTGCAGAATTTCCCCTGAGGTGGGATGATCACTGGAGTGGAGAACTACTGTTCTAAACCTTCCCTGAGTGCTTTTTATCTGGAATCTACTTGAACACACCTAAACGATGGGAAATTGCTCTCAAGTGAGGGGTCCAATCAGGCATTTGTAACTTTAAGTTGCACTCAAATCAAAGTGACGGACGTGTTTGGATTACAGCCCTAGTTTATTCAGCACCATGTATTGCCACCTGGAAATAAACACTTACCTTTCAAGACTCAGATCAAAAGTCAGATCTTCATGAAGCCCTTCTTGACCTCTCCTCAACTATGAAAGTAACCCTCTGTGACAAGTGTCTCTCCTGAGGCTCCCTCTCCCCTCCTTTCTTCTACTTTCTCTCCTTCTTTTCTTTCATTTATTAAAACAAAGGAATAAACTCCTGCTATGTGCCAAACACTCTTCTAGGTTCTAAAGTAGTAAACAAAACAGACCCGCCCCAAAATCCCTGCCTCATGGATTTTGCAGTGTAAAATATGAAGATAGAGAATGACAATTATTAAGATATTGATAAAAATTCTTAAAAAAAAACTAAAAAAGAAAGTGAGATCACTGGAACTCTGTAGAGAGTCATAGAGGTCTCACGGAGCAGGTGCTGTTTTGAGAAAAGACCAGAAAGAGTTGTGGGGTGAGTCACACAGCAATCGGTAGGAAATCGTGCCCCCCTGAAGGAAGCCTGGGTGGGTGTAACGGGAAGGCTTCCCTGTGTTCCATTCCTTACAAACATGAGGAAAGACCAAGGGGTTAGTTTTGATTATCTATACACCTCTTGGAATACACTCGAGACTTTATATATTTTTGCAGTTAACACAGGCATTTCTAAGTACATATCCATTCCAAAAAGACATATCCGAACTGTAAGAGTAGGAAGATGCTATTCAGTTCAGGCTTCTTTAACTTGGGTCTGTATCTAAGTGTCATAACATGTGATATGAAATGTTTATGGAAGTCATTAGCTCTCTATGTATCTCTTTATCATCTATATATCTATTTAACTAAAGCAAACTTATGTATAACAAACCAACATGGCATATGATAGGTTTCTGGTATTAAGTTTGAGGATTTAGTGAGGCGGCGGGAGGCGGGCAGGTGTGGTTCTATACTTAAACCTGATGAGGATTCTCAATCAGCTGTTACCACTCATGGTCTTTCTTCTGGCCCAGGTTTCTCTTCCTCCTGGGCCGCCCTGCTCTGCTGTGAGATTTTGCATGAATTGACCTGATGTGGACTGCTTCTTCTTCGTTTTGAGGGACTTTTGACCATTTGTAGAAAATCCTTAGCCTCTTCCTTTGTGATGTGTTCACTCTAGAAATTAGTAACCTTTCTGAGGTGATTTGCTCTGTATGGGTGCACCACAAGTCCTGCTCCACCCTGAGACTGGCGTTCCTTTCCTCTCTGGGATCCTGTGAGACCCTCTACTCTGCTTTCAGTGCTCCAACCTGGGTGTTGCCATTGTCCCTCCACCTGTCTCACTGTCCCATGACAATGCGAGGGGAATCATACACTGTGCCTTCTGGTCAGGGAGAGGAAGTTCCTAAATGATGGCTGAGACAGAGGCAGTAACTCCACCATTCATGCTGTCAGTACAATATCCATCCTTCCCTGCTGTACCATCCCGGGGGTTTGTAATCCCAGTGAATGAGGATCCCAGCAGGAAACAGGTGCCACAGGGCCTGGAATAATTTGCAATGACTCTAATAAAGGACTACTTGCAAAAATACAGTCAGAGAGTAAGGGAATTACAAAGAGGAACGTATACAAAAAGGCTAATAACATGGGCCAGAGGACAGAGCAGTTACTGGAGAAGCAAGAGGCAAGAGCAATTACTGTCACTAAGAAAGGACAGACTGATAGGCCTGCAGCCTTTAGTCACATGGCCAGCCTGCCTTACTACCCGCAGGGAGGAAGCAGGGAGAATATATAGTCCAACCCCACTCTTCTTCTCTCCTTCTCTCCCTCCTGTCTTTGCTACAAGATCTCAAGAGCCTATTGATGCAGCCCACACAGACCACAGCACCTGGAGCACAGCAGTACAATGAGGGATGGAGTGTGACCAACAAATGGAAAATATTCACACATACGTCCACAGCATTTCACCCCCATTATCCTTTGGTCAACATTCGCATCTTGCAGATGTATTTTCCCAATTCAGAATACTCATAAAATAGTGAATATTGTAAACTATTGAAACTAAGATCTTAATAATCAATCATTTAGTCAAAAAAACCTTCAAGCATATGAAGAAATTGAATGCTTGTCCATTGTACTGTTCCAGATCTGAGCCAAGAAATCAGGCTCCTAATCTTCAATACAATGTGAAATGATTTTATTTCAGAGGGAAACATAAAATAAAATGGCAAATGCAACATAGACTTTCACTTTCATGCAGTATGTGATGTGTGTGTGTGTGCATGTGGGTGACTTCATGTGTGTGAGATAGGTGATAGAGAGAGAAAGGGATAAAAATATATATAAATATTTACAAAGCTGGAGTGTTAGAAAGCATAGATAACATGTCAGTAGGTGCCACCAAAATACACAGGCAGATTTCAAAAGCTTAGTCCAGTTCCATTTAATTCACCACAGGCACTGGACTTGACAATATTACATAATTTGTTCATGTCTTTGAACATCATTATACTTTAAATTCAATATATGCTTCCAGTAATTTTCTCTCTTTGTAACATTTAAAGCAATAGTATTATCCCATCCTTATTTCTAGCCCATGAAAAAAATTTTTATTTGAATATAATTGCATATAACCTTTAAAATTCTGAATTGTTTGCAGAACTTCAGTAGGTCTTATTTGCATCTTTTGGAGAACTATTGTTGCATTGTAAACACACTTTTGAGATAACTTAAAAATTGTCACATTAAGCAATGGGTTTTTATAAGTTTAAGTGCTTAGTATGGAGGCATTTATAAACAATACTAGAGGCCCAATGCACAAAAATTTGTGCACTCAGGGGCGTCCCTCAGCCAAGCCCAGCCTGTGCCTTCTCGCAGTCTGGGAACCCTCAGGGGATGTCCACCTGCTGGCTTAGGCCTGCTCCCTGGAGGATCGGGCCTAAGTTGGCAGTCAGACATCCCTCTGGCAGCCTGGGAACCTTTGGGGGATGTCCACTTGCCAGTGGGGAGCAGGCCTAAGCTGCAGTCAGATATCCTTAGTGCTGCTATGGAGGCAGGAGAGTCTCCTGCCACCACTGCTGTGCTAGCAGCCATCAGCCTGGCTTGTAGCTGAGCAGAGCTCCCCTGTGGGAGCACACTGACCGCCAGGGGGCATCTCCTGCATTCAGAGTCTGCCCCCTGGTGGTCAGTGTGTGTCATAGTGACCAATAATTCCCAGTCGTTCTGCTTTTAGGGTCAATTTGCATATTACTCTTTTATTACATAGGATAGAGGCCTGGTGCATGGGTGGGGGTCAGCTGGTTTGCCCTAAAGTGTGTCCCGGATCAGGGTGGGGGTCCTCCTGGGGTGCCTGGCCAGCCAGGATGAGGGGCTGAGGGCCATTTTCAGGCTGGTCACAACCTCTTCAGGGAGGGGGGTCCTGCTGGTGTGCCTGGCCAGCCTGGGTGAGGGGCTAATGGCTGTTTGCAGGCTGGCCACAGCCCCTTCACAGTGGGGGTCTCCCCTGGGGTGCCTGGCCAGCCTGGGTGATGGGATGATGGCTGTTAGCAGGCTGGCCACAGCCCCTTCAGGATGAGAGGACCTTCTGGAGTGCCTGGCCAGTCTGGGTGAGGGGCTGATGGCTGTTAGCAGGCTGGCCATAGTCCCTTCAAGGTGGGGGGGTCATGCTGGGGTGCCTGGCCAGTCTGGGTGAGGAGCTGATGGCTCTTTTCAGGCTGGCCACATCCCCTTCAGCATGGGGGGTCCTGGTGGGGTGCCTGGCCAGCCTGGGTGAGGGGATGATGGCTGTCTGCAGGCTGGCCAAGCCCCCCAGCAGAGACCCTCACCCCATGAGGGTGGGGCCATCCTGTGTGAGGGGCTGATGGCTATTTGCACACTGGCCACAGCCCCCAGCCACGCAAGCTCCCAGTAAGGCTGGCTGAAAGCAGGTATCTGGGGTTTATTTATCTTCTATAATTGAAACTTTGTTGCCTTGAGCGGAGGCCACAGCCGGCCTAGGCAGGCAGCTTCCTCCATCGCCAGGACAATGAAGCCATCTGTTTGCTCTAGCTCTATGGCTGCAGGCCCCCATCTTGGTTGGGTTAATTTGCATATAGTCACTCTGATTGGCTGGTGGGTGTGGTTTGGGATGTAGTGGAGGGACACCAATTAGCATATTACTCTTTTGTTAGTGTAGATTGAAACTTAAAAGTTTAATTAAAGTGTTTAATTAAAAAACACTTTAAACAGTATTACTTTTACTTGGTAACACACAGATGTTATTATACATGTTATTGAACTAAACTAATGAGGTTATCCTTGAAATAGAAGGGGAGGGGCCATTTTCCTCTATATGAAAATAGTATTGTGCTTTGTGAGTTCTCATTTCTACTCTCTGAAATCAAAAACACATTTTTTAAGATTTGGTGCTTCCTTAAGTATCTCCGGGCCATGAGCTATCAAGTCTTAGGATCAAGTTACGTGATTCTTGTATCATCTTCACAAATTAATTTCAGCCAATCCAATTATGCATTTGTTCAACAATATTTATTGAATATCATCTAAGGAAACTTCAAAGATACAAATTGACTTGACATAAATGAGTTTTCTAACAAAATTATCCAAAGATAAAATAAACACAGTCAAAATATAATAAATTTCCCATCATTGAAGTACAGAGGTGGGCAAAAATAGGTTTAGCATTGTAAATAAAAGAAACACAAAGATTATTCTTATATTATTTATTTATTTGTATATTTCCATGTGAACAACTGTACACCTACTTTTGCCCACCCCATATTTAAGTACATGCTAGCAGACCATCAGAAGGGAAGTTGATTTTTAGTATCAAAAAGGTGTATTATCAGAGGCAAATTTGTGAGATTTGCCAAAAGTGAGATGCTCTATTTCTAACTATAATTGTTTCAAGGTCTATTTTTTTCTTATTGCTGTACATTTAGCTCACTATATGACCTTTCACATTGGAATTATGCCTAAAATAGAACACTGAAATTGTTTATTTCTTGATTTTCAGTTATTTCAAGGAGGAATGGTTTACAAGTTACCACTGTGTTCATAAGTTAAATAATAATACATGTTATTTCTTTAAGGAATTTTTCATATTTCCTTACCCGATGAACTAGGAGGTCAGAATTTGATTCCGGGTCAGGCACATGCCCGGGTTGCGTGCTCCCTCCCCAGTAGGGGGCGTGCAGGAGGCAGCTAATCAATGATTCTCTCCCTCTCTGAAATCAACAAAAATATTTTAAAAAATAATAATGTGTTTTTCCTTGATTCAAACTAAATTGAACTCTCCACGAATCCCCCAATTCATCAAATCACAGTTCAGAACTTCCATAAAACCTTGACTTTCTAGAAGCAGGTCTTTAACCTCCATTGTCTCTGCTTGTTGAACAGTGCAACTTCCTTTCCCACAGTTTCCTTATTCAATATCTTGTCGAAGTTAATAGACACATGTCTAGCCCGAAGAGTGAAAATAAGGCATCATTTTAAATTGGAGCTTGACTTAATATAAGAAGCTATGAAACCACATGTTGAACTCAAAATAAAATCTTCCACTTTATAGATATTTATGGATTATCTATCCTACCCAGGAACACTTCTAGCATAGAAGATGCATGGTGAACAAAATAGGCAAAAAGTTATTCTCTTGATGAGTCTGAATTTCAGTGTTAAGGAAGGGGGTCAGAAAATAAAAAAGGTACTCATTTTTAAAATGTCGTGTGTATTATATACTAATAATTGCTAGAGGGAAAAACATAAAGCTGAGAAAGAGAATAAGTATGTGTGTATGCGTGTGTGTGTTCAGGTTTAGGTCGTCTGCCTGGCAGGGTAGATCTCACCCACAGAATGACTCTTGAATACAGACTGGTTAAATGAATGCCGTAGCCTTGTTGGGTATCTGGGAAAGAGGAGTTCGAGCATAAAGACTGTGGGAAGCCCCTGAAACAGGCCTGGCTAGCAGCATATTTGAAGAAGAGCAAGGAGGCCAGGGTGACTGGAGCACAGGAATTCAGGGAGCATGGTAGGACACGCGGTCAGATCATATAAAGCTTCATAGGTCAGAGTAGGAACATTTGCTTTTACACAGAGTGAGATAAACCACTGGGGACTTTTGAGTGGAGGAAAGACATACTCTGGTTTATGTTTTTGTAGACTCACTATGATTACTCTATTGAAAACAGACTAAAGGGGTATAAAAGGGAAGAAAGGATACTAGCCAATACATATAGTAATGACGCCTGGACTGAATAATGGGACTTGGATGCAGAGGATGGCAGTGAGGGTGGTGAGAAGTAGTAGAATTATTCCAGACGTATTTTAAAAGCACTGCTGACAGATCCAATGTGAAGGATGAGTGCTACAGAGGGTTCAAAGAAGACACCAAGATTTTTGACCTGAGCAAGTATAAGGGTAGAGTTGCCATTAACTGAGGGAATACATGGAGACCTAAAACTTAATTCTGTTGACGTTAAATTGTTAGGCCCCAAGATGCGACCAAACTGAGAATAACTCAAAATATATATCAGCATGCTCTCCGTTTTAATTTATTTAAAAAGTCGCAATGTAGACTTTTTGAATACAGAGGGTAGTACATATTCAACAGCTAGACGTCGAGAAGACAATGGCACAGGGAGGATTTGTAAAGAAGCAATATGACCAGTTACTTTTAATCACTAAATGTCATTTTAAACATTGCCACTTACGCATACTAACACATTTGGTTAAAATTAGCTATCATATTTCCAGTTATTTCCCCATCGGTTGGACTTTTTCTACTGTCCTCTTCTCGGTATTCTATAACTGTGCCTAGCAACTATTAACAAAATACACTTTACTGAATCTTTGCATGTGCTCCAGATCATATTATGGAAAGAAAGAAAAAAAACAAAACCATCCCACTATGCAATTCTTGGCCTAGACTGAAGGTTCACTCTGAGGAGATCTCATAACTAACGCAGTCACTTTTCTGATTGTATGACTTATGACAAACCTTTTAAGTGGTACATGTAAAGTAAAGTAAAATCACTTGCAGGGCGGTGCAGACTAATTCGGTGGCTGCAAAGTAACGAGACGCGTTGGGTGAAAAGGTATCTATGCAACTTTCGCTCCTTTTAGCCCACTGCCGAAGTTAAACTCTGCCACAGCGCCTCGTGCTGGCATCCTATTTCCTGTCTCTGGTGAAGATTTATCACAGTGAATCTGGTGAGATAATCCCTGGAATAATCATAGTCGTTATGAAGTAATTTCATTATTTCTTTTTGTTGTCCACAAACATATGAGTCTTTAATTAACACAAGGAGAGTAACTCGTTTCTCCTAGCTCCCCTCCGCACAGCCTGTTCTGACTGGGGGAGGGAATGTGCCAAATGTGCCATGATGTCATGCTTCACTGGAACTCGATGCTGGAAACACTGAGGTGCAGGACTCTTCCCCATCCCAGGAGGTCCGACTTCTTCCGATCACGGCTCTCGCTTGGCTGATACACTACTTGATATTGGTGATACATTTGAGTTCATGGTGACCTCTCTCCACCTCCTCCAGCAGATGCCGCCGGGATGTGACAAAACAAAATATCAAATACAGGGGTTTCATTCCATTTGGCTTACGAATCAGCTGGGTATGAACTACTTCAAAAGATTCTCTAGCCTGAAACTTGTCTTTGAAATAAATGCCTCCATGTGTTGTCACTGGTGAAGGGGTAGTGCTGCTCTCAGTGAGGTTAATTTCTAATTGCGTCCTTAATTCCTACCTTTCTCCACCAACTACCTGGGGCCTGAAGGCAGTCTGAGTGCAGGCAACATGAGATTAAATCCAGAGAGATCGTAGATTATATAGAAAGCATTATAGTATTTTATACACTTTCATGTTTGACCTGCACAGTAGCTCTTTGCTCTCACTAGAACATATATTATGACTGGCCAGCGTGGCTCAGTGGTTGAGAATCGACCTCTGAACAGGTTTGATTCCCAGTCAGGGCACATGCCCGGGATGCGAGCTCCAGCGTGGGGCATGCAGGAAGCAGCCGATCGATGATTCTATCGTTAATGTTTCTATCTCCCTCTTCTTTCCTCTCTGAAATCAATAAAAAATATTTTTTAAAAGAACATATGTTAGGATCCCTATTTGACAAATGCAGAAACAGAGTCATTGCAGGTTCTTTGCAGAATAACTACTAGGAGCAACAAAGCCTCCTGAATGTTGTATGTATTTAAAGTTAGGTGGTTAAACGATTCACCCAGGACTCAAACTGCACCCCTTTGCCTTCACTCCATACGTTTTTAGTTTTTACTGGCATCTGAAACGATTCGGTTTCAGTATCTTAGTTCTGGTTCCCTGGGAAACAGACCCTGAGGCAGACACACTTGCAAAGGTTAGATGAGGCGTGTCCTAGGGCAGGGAGAAAGAGAAGCGAGAGTTGGTGTAGGAAGAAGTTAAATTTAAATGCTGTTTCTACAGGGAGCTTTCATGCCCCGTCTTCAAAACTGTCCTCTGTTGAGGCAACAGGGTTGGGACTTTATGCTGCCTCAGCTACCAGTCATCGGCGTAGCTTGATCTGTAGCAGTCGTCGGCCTTGGGCCAGGAAACCCCCTTTAGCGAGTATTCGGCTGTGAGCAGCCAGCAGCCAGTTACTTTGGAAGTGAGTGAGCTTCCGGGAGGTGGAGGTCTAGGTGATGCATCACAACCTCCACCACAACTTGTCAACGGAGGCTAAGTTGTGACATTGAAATAAATTGAGCTCAAAAGGCCAGTGACTTAACACAACACCCGTTTATTTCTTGCTCATTCACGACACATCCAGTGAACATCAGGTAACCCTCCTGGGCACCTGGGCTCAGGGCAGTGCCTTCTGGTGTCTCCGCCGTTTTCACCTGTGCCCTCCACAGGAACACAGGGGCTTTTCACTGCCCCTGCCTGGACGTGACAGATCAGCCCTACGCACAGCAGATAGGCCAGACTTCGTCCCAAGGCTCTGCAAGGGGGACTGGGAAGTACGTGTTTCCTTTTGCCCAGGAGGGAGAGGAGAATCGGATCATTATCTCCACACATCTTTTGGGATCCCAGCATAACCTGCATTAAAACATTAGCCAATCGATGTATGTGCACTTTGTGATCACATTTGATGCAACGGTGCCACGTTAGGAGCTTTGACAAGCAGTGAAGCACAACAGCAAAGCATGAAAAGTCCAGACAGGAGAATAGAAGATCACATCTGCAAAATGAAAGACATTTATTCAAGGCAGTATGTAATTGAGAGTTAAATTGTGACTTTGATGGTAAATGCTTTATGAAAACAGGGAAGAGATGTGAAAGACGGCAGATGTCGCAAGAAACTTCGTGCAAAAGATAAAAATTGAGTTGGGCTCTGAAAATTAAAACCCTGTTAGTTGCCTCCACAATTAGAATAAGGTATATACCTCATGGACACTCTAAGAACACTGTAGATGGTCCTTCTTTTCAGAAGTCTCACGTTCTCAAAAAAACTATGCTGCCATAATTAGAGAAAAATAACTCCTTAACATGAGGGAGGGTGGGTAAGTAATGAGACAGCCTCTCACAAACTAAGAAACAATCTGTTGAGTAGAAAAAATCAGTCGGGTGCAAATGCGCCCAGAGCCAGAAGCACTGTGCTAACACTGCCTGCTGAACTACATTCCTGCTGCTTCAAGACCTAACTTACTGCTAACTTCACGGATGCCTGCATGCTCCTCCCAACACCACCCGACTTCACTGCTTGAGTAATTCCTGACATTGCTCTAATTCCTCCGTTCCGCTCCCCAAAGGATAACCAAAGGAATGAAGCAATTGGATCCATCCATGGCCCTTTAAAAGATTCAACTCAGAATATGTAGTAAAACCTTACCCATTCCTTTTTGTTGAAGAGAATAAAATATAGTATATGCCTGATGTACTTTAGCTATGTCATGTGTTCTCTGACTTAATCTTCACAATCCCTGAGGGTGAACAATTTTATCCCAATTTTATATATGATGACATTGAGGGTTAGTGAGGTTAAATCACTTTCCCTAAGATGAGAGTTGGTTAAATTGCTTGCCCAGAGTGCAACCCATATCTGTCTGATTTTACAGTCTGTCTTTTCTTCACCATAAAATCCCAAGCAAAGTCAATAATTCTATCAAAGTGGGCCTACCACAGGATCCTAGCTTCATTCCGGAATTTTTTTTGTATAAGCTGAACCCCATTTTGAATGTTAAACTAATTTAATTACTAAAGTTCCTAATAGAGAATTTCCTCATGTGGCTGCACCATATGGCAGTTCTAGGCCACGGACTCTCAGAACCGCACGATGGAAGCTCAAACATAACTCATTCTGTGGTTGTCAACATTTATTACACATCGGCAATCTGTAAAAAATTAAGCTAAGACCACCCAATCTGCGGGGCTGGGCTTCAGCTGTTTCTAACCTGGGCCGTACTCACACCAGTGACCATGAGGTAGAGCACGCGGAGCCCCGTTCTCACCCTGCCGGACAATGCTGTTCCTTTTGAACATTTTGAAAACGACATGCTTCAAAGCATCTGCCCACATGACTATGCAACAGCAGTTTTCAATGGACCGTGCTCAAGATGAATGGAACTCAGGATGTGTCCATCACATTCAGCTAGGCGCTTGAGATTAATGAGACCAGATGTTCCTGGAGTCACAGAGAAAGAACAATGCACTGTTGCTCTATTCTTACTATTGACTTTTCCCCCCATCACGTTTGCTGAAACAAACGGCACAATTTTATCTAGTACATAAGCTAAGCTACTCCGCGTAATTCAGAAAGTGTTACATCCTGGTTGCTAGGTAACTAAATAGTCTAGGGGGGGGGCCCCAGCAGGAAATTCTAATACTTGGTTTTATCAGTTCAATAAACAAAAGAACAAATAAATAAAAATGAGCAATCAACACAAATAAAATAATTTGAGGGAAGAAATGACCCATCTGACACGACAAGGGTGTAATTTTAGAAGCTCCATATTTGGCAGGGGTTAGGGGAGGAATTGAAAACAAAACTGCGGAGGAATTTGAATTTTGAGCAAAAATGAAAAATAATTCAAATCCACAGCACTGGTTTTGCTCTTTATGGTGCTGCCTTGGTAAATGCCCCCCCCCACCCCCCTTATGTGGCCTTGCCTTTGAGGAGGTGTCCAATCCCAAAACCCCCAGTGACAGGCATCTCACTCCTAAGAGCCCCCCCTCCCCCACCCCCTCCATCCAGTGCAAAGCAGTACCCGAAAGGGCTGAGTCCACACTGGCCTTCCAGTCCTCTCACAGCTCAGAAGCCGAAGGGGAGTGGGTGAACAGGAAATGCAATCACTCCCTCACCAGGGCCATCCAAATGCCCCCTGTGGGGATCACCTGGCAGCTGCTGGGAAAAGAGCATTCAATCTAAATGTAAAACAGAACATACTCCTGACACTCAGGCTTCAGTCCACTGCGGGGAAACATGTCATCTTCTTCCCTTTCCCTCCCCAGGAAATGAATCGGGGTGTTCCGCTCCGAGACTCATCAGCACACCCCTGTTTTCACTTTCCCCACAAATAGATAAGAAGTCTGTGATTTTGACTGAGAATGAACACCCTGCGGGCATGATGATTTGTGTCCGATAATGCAATTGGTTCCAGCAGTGTGATGTGAGATCACAAGCGACGCGAGCCATCTCTCTGCAACATAAAATGTCTTTAGGCCCAGCACGCTTCATCACCAGCGCCCAGAAAAACAGCTCACGCACCAAACAACTCCGACCACAGTAACCAGCTCACACGACACTGCCTGCTCGTTGATGGCATTATTGTGATCAAAATGGAGAAGCGGGCCCAAGAAGGGGCTGCATTTTCGGTGCGAATAAGTGTTGGAGGATTACTAGGTGTTTAGGGAAACCTGCAATTCAGGGGTCAGCTTCTCTGCTCAACTCTACAGCAATGCTAGGAAATTCATCTACTTTTTTCTGCACACTTAACTTGTTATCTAAAATGTTGCTTTACCATATCGTGAGATTCAAACCACTAAAGACCTTTTATATTCTCTCTCTTCTGAATAAATGATATTTCACTTAAGGAACTCTTCTCCCTAGTGGGGATGCTTCCTTCGGTGGAGCTCGATTGGTGTGACAAGCCTGGCCCCTCCGCCTTCCTTTGAGAAACACTGACTGGGAAGGCTGAAAAGGATAAACCAGGTGCTCAGCTCTGCTCCTCCCCTCTCCTGGGGCTCAGTAGCCTGCAGAGAGAGGCTGATGTCTTCTGATAGTGTGTCTGTCTGCTTGAACTCTTAGCTGCAGCAGATCCTTTAAGTACAGAGGACTAACGTGAACAAAAGGTTCAGCCCTCAGCTGACATGCTTTCCCATAGGCAGAAGGAATTCTCTGTGGTGCCTTCAGGATCAGGCACATCAAATGACTAGTTAAAGCTGTCATGTCCTGGGGTCCAGTATTAGGAAATTCATTTACACCTTGCCTTTATCAGCACTATAGGTGATATTTAGATTTTTCATCTGCCTTATTCCATACTTTATTTCTCAATGTGTTAACCTATTAGGGAAGAAGGGTACTTTTTATTGAAACTCAGAAATCTCAAAAGTTATACCTTTGTATAAAAAGAACAAAAAAAACAAACAAAAAACAACTATAAAAATGCTGGATGATGAATCCAGTCCTTTGGTTAGTGATAAGCTATTATATGTGGTCACATACATTAGATTTCTACTTGCTTTGCTTTGCTCTGCTGCACTTCAGACCATCACATTGAGAAAACCATATGCGTTGGTGCTGGATTCAATGACTTACAAATAGGATGACCATTTAATTCAAACCAGAAAACATTTGGGAGTTAAGGGAGTGGGAGGTGGGACAGTTAATAATGGCACTGGGACAAATCGTGTACACCAGGAATATCCCAGGAAATAGGATCTACTGGACTCTGCTTTTATTTTCAACTTTCCGACTAGAGATTCTATGGATTTTCCATTATTTGTCCTTTTTTGCCTTATTTTTTTCCCCTCCTACTGAAGTTCTAATGCAGCCACCTAGCTTAAATGAGAAGCTCGATTAGCAAAGTTTTTAATTAATGCTTTCAAACTATGACTATGCCCACACGTCTGTTTATATCCCAATTTTTTCTCTGTGGAAGTTCTATAAAAGTGAGTATTTTGTTGGTGAGGAGGAGCATTTGCAGGTTAGAGGCCCCATGAGACATCATGATAATTGAGGCCTGGACTGCTTCGTGATTAGCATTATCTGGAAAGGAGCCTCAGCTCTCCCCTCCATTTTTAAGTTGACAGTCATCGTGTGTGGTATTGAGAACATCTGTTCCATGATTCTCAAAAAGAGAACGTCATGAATCACTGCTCCCCAAAAGATTTTCGTTATGCTGGAAGTTGAGTTTAATTTTACTTGAGGTCTTAAAAGTCTCCAAAGATGTATTAGAAAGTAGACAGTGTTTTATAGCACAAGAGTGACAAGAGTTGCCCTGTGATTTCACAAGAGGAAAGCAATGGGATTTTCAAGGGCAGTGGCATCTTATTTCATTCTCCCTGCACTCTCAGAAGACTCAACAGTATTTGACTTTTTAAAAAATCCAACGACTGACTTTAAATGTGTTTTTTAAAATGTTTTTCCTCTATATGTGGACACAGTCATGTACTTGATTTTTGATTAAGGGTAATAGACACACACACTAAATAGGCTTATATTGCTGTTTGTACTCCAATATATCCTCACCAGCACTTTTTACTATTCTTCGTTTTAGCCATTCTAGTGAATATGTAGTGGTATTTTATTCCATAAAATTTTAATTTCACTGATGACTAATGATGCCAACCATCTTCCTATGCACATTGGCTAAAAATACCACTCATTTTCTCAAGTGTCTATTCAAATATTTTTCAGTCTTTTAGTTGTTTTTCTTTTTATTAAAGGGTTATGAGTTCTTATATATTTTGTGTATGAGACTTTTATCAACTATGTTTTGTAATATTCCCCCCAGTCTCTGGGGAAAATGGTGATGGCTTATCATTTTATTTAGTTTATGGTATTTTTTAGAGTATAACTTTTAGATTTTGATGAAATCTATGACCTGTCTGTGACTTCTATAAAAGATATAGCCATAGGGACAGAAGACAGATCAGTGCTGCCAGAGGCTATGGATAGTGGAGAGAAATTGACTGCAAATGGATATGAAATAACTTGTGAAAATGCTCTAAATGTGGGTTATGGTGATGGTCATACAACTACATAACTGAAAAGGGGTGATGATTTTTATTTTATGTAAAGCGTACCTCTATAAAAATAATTTTAAAGTAAAATAAAATGCCTGTTTGAAATTCTCACATTCTAATAGAATCATCTTCTCAGGTGTGCCTCACAATTCTGCATTTATTTTTTACCCTCTCACTTGAGAACAAAAAACATTTTTTTAAAAAATGAGAGTGTAGTAGGTATATAATATCACAATCTCCGTACTGCCTCACAAACCCAGGACCCCAGGAAAGAAACAAGGTCAGCAAAACGGGTCAGAGAATGCAGCTTAAAGAAATGGAGTAAAAGAAAAGGAGAGAGAGAAAGAAGGAAAAGAGGACACATAGACATATAAGTTAGCCTTTGAAATCCATGATCGCATTACACATTTTCTCACAAGTCCTCCCAATACTCATTTAACCAACTCAGACATTTCAATAGGATAAACTTCAGCGTTGTTGTTTTTCTCGTACCCAATACTCCTCAGGGCTGTCATTTATGCAAGAAATAATTTTTGTAATTTATCTAAAGAAAATATTAGATGGTAGCCAGAATAGTGCATCTTTATTTCCTGTTAGAGCCATTATTTCTCTTGTCTAGTGCCAGCCTTAGACAGACTGTATTTCAACAAATGTAATTGCGTACAAACTGTCCCTTCAGGATCTAAAAGGATTTCTCTATTAGAAAGCAATTTCTAATCTGAAGATTTCAGTTTATATTGCTTATATCCTTTTCTTGTTAGAATAGAGAGGTATCAAGGGCACAAGAGTATCTATATTTTATATATTGATTAAACCTATCATATTGGTTACCACTTTCTCATTCTTGCTCTATTGCAGCTGGACTAAAACTTGAAAGAGATCAGCCAGTATTCTTATATAAACTTTTAAATGACAGCAATAAAATACTAGAGGCCCAGTGCACGGATTTGTGCACCAGTGGGATCCCTCAGCCTGGCCTGCAGGGATGGGGCCAAAACTGGCTCTCTGACATCCCATGAGGGGTCCAGGGTTGCGAGAGGATGCAGGCCAGGCAGAGGGACCACCAGTGCACGGATCCATGCACCAGGCCTCTAGTATGCAATAAGATCTTTGGTTAATCTCTTCCTGTCCCCACTTCCCTCTGAGATTCATCAGTCTGTTCCATGTTTCCATGCCTGTGCATTGAGCATCTGCTCCCTGGTGGTCAGTGTGCCTCATAGCCACTGATTGAATGGTCAAATAGTCACTTAGGCAAATGATACAAATTGCGCTAATACTTTATTGTGTGATTTTTTTTTTTTTTTTTTTACTTTTAATACTCAATGGGCCTAACAGTATATTACCAACCCATCACCAAGAATAAAACCTATGGACATGAATGGTTGTTTACATTAATATTTCAGGCAATTACACATGTAAATGCTACAACTTATAAGCTTGCCTATCAAACTTAATTTTACTCAGTGGAGTAACCAAGGACTATAAACACTCTTTTTTCACTTGGACAGCTATCTTAGATAATTCCATGTGCTGAATGAGAAAGTATTTGATAAACCTGTGGAACTAAACATAGATATTTTTTTTTTTGTTTAAAAACCATGCTCCTATACCAAGCATCAGAGTGACTCTTGGTATTAGTCCCTTTCATTTCTTGCATTTTTCTTCATATTAAGCTCATAGCTCCCATGCTCCCCTAATCCTCCTACTTTTCATGACAGGGAACATGATAATAGGTTGGGAGTACTTTGTAGAGTAACTATTCTATTAGAGGAAACACTGAAAAATATATTAATTTTAAACATAAAAGAACATTGGACTGGGTGTTGAAAAACTTTCTTCAAGAGCTCATTCTGCCCTGAACTGACTAAGGAAATTGGGGCTGGTTACATAAGCAGAATGTTCACTTTTTTAATATTAAAAATGTGGAATTTGAAACTTTAAAAATGTAGAATTTGGATTATTGAAGTTCCTTGTGGCCCCAACATTCTAAGATACTAATATTTTTATATTACCAAATTATAGGGACTGTGTAAAAATGTGCTTGCTGAAATAATGCTTAACTATGCCATGTTAACCTATAACGAATATTATCTATAATAATAAAAGCATAATATGCTAATTAGACCAGACAGCCAAACGACCTTCCAGACAAAGCTGGGGCTGCGAGGGCTGAGGTAGTCGCCAGGGCAGTGAGGGCCGAGCTCCTTGCATGAATTTCGTGCATCGGGCCTCTAGTTCATTAATAAGAGGCACTTATCTTGCCCTGACTAGATTGGCTCAGTGGATAGAGCGTCAGCCTGTGGACTGAAAGGTCCCAGGTTCGATTCTGGTCAAGGGCATGTACCTTGGTTGCGGGCACATTCCCAGTAGGAGGTGTGCAGGAGGCAGCTGATTGATGTTTCTCTCTCATCGATGTTTCTAACTCTCTATCCCTCTCCCTTCCTCTCTGTAAAAAATCAATGAAATATATATTTTTTTAAAAAAGAGGCACTTATCTTAACTCTGTTCCCACTTCTCCACCATGTTCATTATAGCACGGCCCAGAGGATAGCCAGGGCTTGACATGAAGTGGAGCCCACCTGGTTAAGACCTTACATTCTGAATATCCCACCTACAGTCATTTCCTTCTGTTTTGAGTCCCTCTAACAACTTGTTTAGTACTTTAAATTCTAATTTTCTCAAGATATATTTTCCATAAGTAGAACTGATTCTTATAAAAAATATAGGGAAAATATTATTTGTTTCTATTGAAATAACATTTTAAGGTTCAATATTTTAAAATGGTATATTAACAAATCATTTTAAAACTTGATTTAGAAATTTAAAGTAGCAGGGGATTGTTTTGGGGTGTCAGGATCAGGGGCATTTGCCTGCATACGCCAATGAACAAATATCATCTGTGACTCTGAAACATGTCTTGGGCTGGCTCTAAATATTGAGTCTGAAAGATAATACAAGAGTTCACCAGATATCCTGAATTTCTGAGAGCCATAAGCTTAATGAGACTGTCTCCCTCATCTCACATGTCTCTTTCAGTGTAGTACCAATATGGTAGGGTCCCTTTCTTCCCCAAGTGATAGGATGTACAGGTGGCCCACATAATATTCTACAGCCACTCCTGATCCTTTCCAGGAAGGTCAAAAGAAATTTTTTAAAAAGAGTTGGATATCAAGAGACCAAACTAAGTGGAGGAAAATAGTAGAATTTGGGGGTTAGCAGTGTTATAACTATAACCTGCTTATCTTTCAGAAAAGAAGACCATGGGGTGATAGATGGGCAGCGAGAGTGTGAACAGGGCCACTTGGCTGTTGAGACCTGAGACAAAAAGTTACAGGAGGCCATGGCCTTCTACAAATTGCTTAAGATGAAAAAAGGAGATCTGCACAGATTTGAAAAAAAAATGATTAGTTAGATACGTAAAAAAGAAGAAGAAATGACATAATAGTGGCAGGAAAAATAAATAACTTTTCTCCACACAACTCTAAAGATGTGTCATCAAATATATGACTCTTTTAAACCACCAAAAATAAGCTGGAAATTAATAATTTCAGCAAGGAAAACAGGATCCCTGAGCTTAAAATAGCTATCAGGAAATTGTTTTTGTTATCTCAACGCTAAATTCTGAGTGACACAAACTTGGAGTGAATGAAAAGATATCAAGTGTGCAATCACATTGAAACGCTACAGTTTCTCAGAATATTCTTGTTGGCATTTCTCTTCCCCAACCTGCATTTGATCAACTGGAACTATGTTTGTTTTTTTTAAATAGTGTATTGCCATGGATGCCCTCCTGCACACCATCAAGGTCCCCATCCTCTTTCTACTTTCACCTTTCTTATTCCGTGCAGAGCACACCAATGTGGTCTGCTGAACGGTAGTATTCATCTCATTCTTCCACTGGTCTTTTCTAATCACAGTCCTCACTCTTTTTGAGTGAGAGGCCATGATATTCCAATTTCCTCAACTGTCTTCTTCATTAAGCAAGGCACAACCCCTTGACATTTTTGAAGACTTTTTTTTTTCTTAAAATTCCAAAAGGCAAAAAAAAAAAAGTAAATTAGGAGTTATAACAAATCTTTAAGATCCTAGCAGTAGTCTGTGGCCTCCATGTACATGGGAACGGGAGGTGGGCCAAGGGGAATGACACTACTGAAGCTGGTACAGCACATCTGGTGGCCTCATGGCATTAGTCACTAATTGCCTGAGGCCTTAAATAATTCATAATTTAAAAGCAATGTCTTTATTGAATGCACTTTGTGAAAAGATGAATAGGATTAATTAATAAAATTCTGATGTATAATCTTTCAAATTAATTAATTGAATGTGTGGGGCTGATTACCCATATAAGCATTTGGTTAGAAAAACAAGTCACACCCTACAGGCTGCAGGATTCTACGCACTATGTATTTCTGGGATGGTAGAAAGACTTCTCGGACCTGTCCCAGAACAAAATCTAGGTAGTACCAGAGCCTGGATTTGTCTTTATAGCAGCTGTGAAAAAAATGGATATTCACATTTAACCTTTCTGGACCCTGAATTCTGGTTGCAATTTTACAACCAGATTTGCTCATCTGTAATGCAATCATCTCTGACCCAAGCATTTCTCAGCCTTCTCACTTCCCTCCGCACCAACTTTATTTACCAATTATCTCATCTTCCTGCAGTTACTAAGTCACAGCTTCTCACATTTAACAGCCTAACACATAATTTGGGAAGTTAGAAATAATTAGGACAACTCTAGAGGCAAGATTTTAGAATTTATGATTATTTTAGACAGCTTGTAACAAGTCTGTAAAATTTGGGAATACCTAGTTGAGATTAAATAAAAATCAGCAAAAAGAAAAAAAAAAAAAAAATATATATATATATATATATATATATATATATATATATATATATATACCTACTAGCAATGATAGCTTAATTCAAGACCTACAGTATTTGATATCATTACAATTAAAATAACTTTCAATGTTATTAATATGAGGAGCTTATAATCAAAATTAGTTAATTTCATCAATTAACAAATATCTTGCCCTACTTTTTTTTTAAGGGAAAAGCTAAATATTTGTGAAATCTCTAAGACAGCATTCTATGCTAGATTTCTCCAGAGCCAGATTGCCATGTGTGAATCTTGACTCCATATTTTACTAGCTGAGCAACTTTAGTTAATTATCTAATCTGTACATTCTTTGTATTCCTTGTCTGTAAAATGGGAATAATAAGAGTGTTTACTATACAAATTTTCCAGGGGGTTGGAAGAGTTAATATGTATAAAGAATTAGAAGAATACTTGGTTCATACCATACATTCAACAAATGTTAGTATCAGTGTCAGTATTTGGAAATAGACAATACTATATTTTCACACTTGAAATAGCAAAATAATGTAAGAAGCTGGTAAATGAAAGGAATTCTGTTATCAGTATGAATGGGTTTAGAAAATTGTTTGTGTAAATGTCTAATCCATAGAAATAGCTAAAACATACAGTATAGGATTTAACAAACGGCAGGCATGTTATTGTTGAAGTCAGCATTTTGCAAATATGCAAACTTAATTTCTCTCTATATAAGACATTTTGACTTCCATATTATCTAATCATGCAAAGGAAAGCTGCTGAGTTTTCTGTCCAATGCATGTTCACTTTTTAAACAGTAAATAGGAACTGGTGGTGTCTCTATCATCCCTTTTCAACTGTCTTGTCCTATCTTCTTCTCCTGAAATGAATTTCCAAAGTGTAACCTCTGTTTGGGCAGCAAGGCTCTCACATTTTGGACCTTTAATACTCTTAGAAATTATCAGGGACTTAAAGAGTTTTTCTTGGTATCTATAACTATATATATAAAAGCCTAAGCAACTGGACAACGGGGTGGTCGCAATGACATGCACGGATCACCAGGGGCAGATGCTCAATGCAGGACCTGCCTCCTGGTGGTCAGTTCATTCCCACAGTGGGAGCACTTCTAGCTGTGGTGGCACGAGCCCCTCCCACCTCTGTGGCAGTGCACAGTGGGGCCGGGATGAGTGGGAGCGGTGCTGCGCCTGGCCCTGGCTTGGGCTCCTCCCTGGCTGCCTGCCACTTCACACACTGCTATATCTCTTGGGGAATGTTGGATTGGATCGGGCCAAAATTGACAGTCCGACATCCCCTGAGGGGTCCCAGATTGTAATAGGTGCAGGCCAAGCTAAAGGATCCCACTGGTACACAAATCCATGCACTGGGCCTCTAGTGGATTATACCTATCAATATTTTCTATCATTTAAATTAAATTGATAAATAAAAATATGTATTTATTCGTTGATTTAAAGATAACCATAATAAGCCCATTACAGATTACTACTGAGTGGGGCAAAAGTAGGTTAACAGTTGTTCATGGGGAAAATGATACAGATATTAGTATATAATAATACAAGAATAAACTCTTTTGCATACTCACAACTGTAAAACTATTTTTGCCCCCACCCATATATATAGCATATTTTATTTAAAATAATTATGTTTCCAAAGCAAAACTATTTAGTGAGAAACACGTTTCCAGACTAAGAAGACAGCTGGATTCTCATATCTGTTTTATGCATTTACTATGCTACAACATCAATAGTTACATAGCCTCTGAAAAACTCCAGGGTACACTTGTGTGAATATAAACAGTGCAAATAATATCTTAGTCCTATGATGACCTCACAGGTCACCTGAAAATGCTCTAAGGGAGCTCTAAGGTCCCCTGAGCTCCTCTTTAAAAACCACAGTTCTCGCCAAGGCCTGTAGGGCTCAGAGGTAGATCGTTGACTTGTGCACCCAAGGACCGTGGGTTGGATTCCTGGTCAAGGACAAGTATGTACCTGGGTTGCAGGTTCATTCCCTACCCAGGTCAGGGCACTCACGGGGGGCAACCAATCAGTGTGTCTTTCTCACATCAATGTTTTTCTCTCCTTCCTCTCTCACTCCCTCCATTCCACTCTCTCTAAAAATAAAATAAAATAAATAAAAATATAAATGGAAAAAATATCTTCAGGTGAAGATTCACACACACACACACACACACACACACACACAAAACAACAACAAAAAGCACAGTCCTTGAGGATTCACTCAATATCTACCAAATATTTATTATGCAGTGCTGTATACTGTGGGCTATACAAGAAAAAGTGAGATATACCAAACCTCTTCTAAATTGTTATATCCTGGCTAAACATACATATTGAAAGCAAACATTTCAAAGCCATTTTTTGTCTTCTTTCCAGCACTGCACTATACTAATAAGTTAAATAGATTATATACCATAAAATTAGGTGTAAACACATAATAATTCAGACAAAGAACTTGAATTGGCCCCAGATTAATTAATATGACATAAGTGAGAATTAAATATCATGAAGGAGATTTCAAACAGGTAGCATAAGTTGGTGTATTTGGGGTACTTTCAAGAAAACCAAATGGTTGGAGAGGAAAAAGTAGATAGAGATGAAAGATGAGGTTAGATTGGCACTTAACTGTGGAAAGATTTGAATTTTACCATGAGGACATGTGAGTCTTTTTATGTAAATAATAGGAATCAAAAAGTACTTCTGAGCAACGGAGTAACATGAAAAAAGGGATGGTGTAGATAGGAAAGAAAGAGAACTGGAAAGTGGGAGAACAATTTGGAAGAAGACTGAATAATGTAGGCATTGCACACTCATTGATTAACATTTTAAGGAATTTTAGATTTAATGGAATAAACCTAGATTATATATTCCACTATTAACTCACTCTTTTTTATCAGCCTCACTTACCAAGCCCTCTCTGACCATAAAAAGTAGATAAATACTGGAAAATGATTATCACAAATATCCACGTAAATTCTAAATGGCAACAGCTTGCAAAATCCATATACTGCCTCATAATTCGGTCCTCAGAGTTTTGTCATTGTCCAGAAAACCCATGGCAAATTATGGCTTTCGTCCTTACCAGGAAACATCTTCTGAGCCAGCCAGTCTTTTGGGGGCTTGCAATGTGATCGGCTATAATTGGCACCACCTGCTGGCTTCGAGGGCACGCATACTATCATTTAGGAAAATCTAGGTGACCATTATGGTTTCCATGGCAGCCCAATACATTTTGAATCCAAAGAACAAATGGGGAATTAATGTTAGCAGTCATCATTGGTCTATGTTCTGTGAGCTTTTCAGTAACAAAACTATTGTTTTGATTATTATTAGCTATCACTTATTGAATTCTTACTATGGGTCAGCTATTTTCCTAAGCAAAGAAAACCAGAACTATCCTTTTCTCTTAAAATGTTTTTCCAGACATAGTGCCTAGTGAGGTGTTTTGTTTTTTTTTAATAGACATACATATATTCCATTAGTTGTAACTCAATACATGCTGCTCCTAACTGCAAGAGAATCTGGAAAAGTAAATTTTCTAGTCTTTCAGTTCTTTTAGTAGAGAAGATCAGGGAATAGGTGACTCTGAAGGACTTTGGGGCTACCAATCACAGAGTCTGTCATAGCACTCACAGTGGGGCAGCATTACAACTTTCATGGGCCTCAGTACTTTTGCTTTGGTGGATTTCTTCTATTAAAAAATAAAATAATAAACATATGCACATAAATATATATGTATGTATATAGAATTCTATTTTGTGATTATGTTGGTATAAAGATGAGTATATTAATATTGTGTGTACAATAATTTCAACCAAAAGTTTACTTTATTTTAAAGAAATTACAATTTATTTTTGCAGCTCCTAAAAGCATTGTTGGTCATAAACCCACCTCTATCTAATGTTCATTATGGCCTCCAGGCTCCAATCTCTTCCTCCTTCTCCTCTATCAACTCCACTACTTACCTTGACCCATATTTCTGCTTTCCCCCTAGCAGATATGGTTTACTTCAGCTGTGTGCTTGATATCTAGCTTTGGTCTAGGAATAATCCAGTCCTGTCTAAAAGGAACCCTTGCTCAACAATCAGGTATTTTTCTCCTTGCCCCATTCACTTCAACACTAGTTCCATTTCTGGTAGTCAGTTTCATAGTCCTTAGAAAAATCTCTGATCCTGGGCCTCGATACAACTCTGTTATGATTAGTGGATAACACTTTGTTTTAATGAACCATAGCCCCAGTCTTTCCAATTAGAACCTGTTTTGCTCTTTCTGCTCCCTCTCCTGTCCCTGCGTCAATGACCTCTGTTAGTAAACTTCCATTATTTTCATATCTGCCCAATCACGTTTCCAAATATTGCCTAAATCCAGGTTTTTCAGCTTATCCACTTGTTTGAAAAACTGCTAAATGAAATGGTATATTGGTTACGTTTGGTTTAAATTTCAGAAAATAATTTATTGACTAAAGTGAAGGGGTGAATTTCACATTTGGTTAGTTAGTTCCAGGGACCTAAAGGATTTCATCTACATACTGCCTTTCTTTCTTTTTTTAATGTATTTTTGTTGATTTCAGAGTGGAAGGGAGAGGGAGAGAGAGAGATAGAAACATCCATGATGAGAGAGAATCATTGATTGGCTGTCCCACACTCAGGATGGAGCCCACAACCCAGGCATGTACCCTAACTGGGAAACGAAGCGTGACCTCCAGGTTCATAGGTCGGTGCTCAATCACTGAGCCATGCTACCAGGCCAGGCTGCCTTTCTTGGCTTTATCTCTTCTGTGTTGATTTTATTCTAAGGCAGACTCTTTCCACAAATTACCAAGGATTTATAATCCACCAATGTAGCAAACCAGGCAAAAAAATCATACCAAAATCCAAGGTCATAGGGCCATCCCTAAATCAGTCAGCATCCCTGATGTATGTATAACACTTGCATTGTCCAAGCCTGGGTCTCAAGCTCACTCTTGGAGGCAGGATAAAGGTCAGCTCCCTGCAACTTCATCGATTGGGTGTGTGGATAAAATGGTTCCAGAAAGGAATATCTGGGAGATGCAGTTACCCATAGAAAGAACTTTCACTAAGCAAACACATAAACTGAAAAATAGATGTTTATTCAGTTATTTATTCTTTTTCCACTTTTTACCTGGTTAGCAACCTATTGCTCAACAATTGCATTCTACCTATCTGGTTAGATATTCTTTTGTAACTTGCAGGACTATCTGCCTCGAGGATTTTCTCAGCCCTAGGGGAGCTGGTCCTGTTCCCTTCAAGTCTCACCCATACCATCATGATCTTACTCTGGTTTTCTTATGAGACAGAAAACCTGTAAATCTTCCTACTGTTTATCATTGAATAAACTCTCTGTAGGAATGCCACACATTTATGGCATGATCAGCATGGTGATCCTGGTCACTAACCAATGAGAAATTACAAGCATTTATTATGAATGATAGAGGTCAGTGTAAAAACCAGATAGAGAACACTTCGTGGGAAAGATAAAGCCTGTCTCTGGCACCAACCATCAGAATCCATGCAGGATGGCAGCCAGTGAGCACAATTTCTGTAACTTTGAAAGCTGGGTTATGAAAGAGATGGGGAGGGGGGTTGTGCCCATAACTTAAGTGATGACATCTTTTCAATGAGTAGAATATCCCAAATTAAACTGGAGTCTTGTATGTGATATATTTATAGAAGTTATAATGCATTCATGAAAAAGTTTTAAGAATCAGTTATTACTTTTTATACAACATATGGGCTTACTTTTTATCCTGTAACCAAGTCTGGCGTTCATGACTCAAGAGTCAGACCAATGGTTTTACGTGGCTATAAGACATGCTCCCCCCCTTTAAGGTACGCGGAGGAATTCACCAAGCTGCTTCAGAGATAGTCTCAACAAGGAAAGTAGGAACACAGAGCTTCTCCCTCAGAGAATTTACAGGTCAAAGATGAGTGACAGATCAGCCCCAGTCATATACATAGTGCACAGAAAATGTCCTCTTAAAGACATACGTAAAATTAATAATATCGGTGTCTGTGAACAGGAAAACCTCTTTCTGCACATGCAGCTTCTCTCACACACGTCATCAGGCAGACAGAAACATAAAGGAAGAAAAAAGAAACAAATAAAACACCAAGACATCAATGCACTCCATATTTTTACATTAGACAACACCCTAATGTTGTCTAATGATAATTGAGGAAAAGCTAACAGCTGATGCCCTGAAGTATTGATTCCAATAATCGCATGTTCATTTTTAAGAGAGAGTTGAATACTTTCCATCATTAACAAGTGAAGCTTAAAGTCAGGAAATGTAATAATTTTACTGTCGGCTTATACACTCTGATTATGTATTGTATATCCAGGCTTACTGCCCAAATTTACCATGCATTTGAATTTCACTCACCCCAAAATAGTTTCATTAAACATACTAATTTTCAATATATGAGGTGACTCAAAGCTAACATTAATGATTGTCTCTTTATAAAACACTTGTAAATGTTTTGGTACTTTGGAAGAACTACATGTCAAAACATACAAAAACTACCTAAAAATTAGAAATACATAGCTTACAATGATTTTGTAACATTTATTCATGATTCAGCTGGTTATGAGTGAAAGAGGTTATGGTATTTATGGAAACTTGCTCTAGACAATTGAAGAAATATTTCTTGGGCTTTGTTTTTGACCCCAAGTTACAAATTAAAATGCTTTCCATATTATCTCTTCTGTTGCCCCTTAATTGTTTCCTGACCATAGCCAATGTTTGGAGAGGAGAGGGGCTAGTCTAGGACTTTCATCATCCTAGGCAATAACTCTAATCCTCACAGTAACCCTATGAGGCAGGGCTGTGTTCCAATTTTTCTGATGAGGTAACTGAGTTTTAGAGAGGACAAATACCTCGCCAGGGGTTAACACAGTTCTAAGTGGCAGAAGCGAGTTGAACTCCAAGTTTGAATTTGTGTGCTTAACCATGCTTTTATGGTATCTCATTACGGCCTTGAATCCACCCATGCCCTGAAAGCTGTTCATCAAATTTGGTAACTACTAAGCAAGATCTTAAGGGAATATCATATAACACAAGTCCATTTTGATAAGAAGATGAAGTAAAAGGGATAAGGTCCAAACTACAAAGGAGAGGCAGTTAAAGGGTCCAGCTCTAATCTGGGCTTCTGGCTTCTACAGTGCCTCATTTTTAGGGAGAAAGACAGAGGGACAGAGGAAAAAAGGCGATATCCATAGGGATGATAAAAGTGGAGGCACAATGATGATATCTTTATCTCCTTAATTGTTTTCCTTTTTATTCCTTCATTGCTTAATCAAATAAACAAAGATTTATGTTTCTACCATGCTCCAGACACCTGACCTCCTAAAATCATACTGTAGTAAGAAAGACAGGCCTGTAAAAAGATACTTGTAATAGAGTGACAAATTACACACACACACACACATCTATATAAGTAAAAATGTAAATGTTCATTTGTTCAAAATCTCAAATCTCTGAAAGTTCTTCACCAATTGCTTTGAAATTTTGACACAACATTGCATTCGAATACGCACGTGTTTTTGTATACCTGCTATTATGGGATGTCACACCTGTGACAGGTAAAAACATGTTTTTTTGAAAAACAGCACCATCTGTTGGACGTAAAAGCAACAGACACTATGAACTTAACAGTATTATTCAGTCTACCATTCACAGCCAGGCAGTCACATACAAGTCTGTCAACACTGTTATGGAAGCCGATGAAGTGGTTAATTATCCAACAGAATTTTGGAATTCACTTGATTTGCCAGGGATGGAATTCAATCGGCGTGCCGATTATCATGTTGCGAAATATCAACCAGCGCGGGGCTGGGCCTCGGGCCGGGACTGGGCTGGACCTCAGGCCGGGACTGGGCTGGGGCTCGGGGCGCAGGCAGCCAACGCGATACCCACCCACACAAACACGCCAGTGACCGAGGGCTCGCAAGGAGTGTGGTGGGCGAGGGCAGGGGAGCTTCCTCTGCTCCTTTTCCCTCTGGCTTTTGGGTGGCTCCGTGAGGGCCCCTGCCAGCGGGAGTCAGGAGCAGCTGGGCCACTTCGGGCATGGGGCGTGGGGTGTGGGCTGCCAGTGGAGAGCAGGGGTGCAGGCCAGCACTGGGGGGGCCAGGGCTGCAGAGGCGCATGTGTGTGAGGCCAGACCAGCCAGGCAGAGTGGGGCAGCCGCGTGCCAGGGGCAGCCACCCAGGAGGGCGCATTGTATACCCACAAGCATTGTGCAATTAAACATATTAGAAATGTGTGCTTTCTCTTTTCTATCTTTTCCATTTAACCAGACTGAGCCACAGCAACATGTGGCCGGGTACAGCTAGTGCTAAATAAAAAGAAGAAGTATGTACTTGGCATGGTGGTTGTTCAAAGACAGAAGAGGTTAAATCTTCTTAAGCAGTTAAAGAAACTTCTAACAAGAGATGATAAAGAGATGTAATAATAAAATGAAGTTAAAATATCTAATCACAGAATTTTAAGGGAGATCACAACAAAAGCCCGTTAGAAAAGAAAAAAAAAGAGATGATAAAGAGGAAAAGTTGAAATGAGTCTGCACAGAGTTAAATGAACATGAGTCAGCATGGTGTATTTGGAAACCATTAGCTGTTTATTATATCTACAGTGCAGAGTAAGTTTGGCCTGGTGGCAAGAAATGGATTTGGAAGCATGGAAGACCTTGACTGTCCCTAAAAAGACTTTAGACTTTATTCTATAAACACTGAGGATCTATTGAATGGTTTTAAGTGGTGATATAATGAGATACATTTCGCAAATTGAAAATCATTTTAACAAAAGAAGCATTTGAGGGGAAGAGACCAATTAACTTGTTGTGGTTGGTAATCGTAGTAAGGGATAATAAGAAATAAAATTAAAATAGCACAACATGGGGGGAAGAGAGTGGTCACATATGCCAATGAAATAAAAGAGAATTGAGAACAGATAGATTGGATATTGAGAGTGCGGTAAACTAAAAAGAATCGTCTAATTTTTAAGAATTAGGGTTAGAACACTATGAGCACAAGTGAGGGCCTTAACCATAATAATAGATAGGTTACCTTTCTAGTTCTGGACAAATACAATAAATTGTTCATTGATATAAAATACAATCGATCATAATTATCCTTTGTATCTTGTCAGAAGTGCATAGACCAAAGAAAATAAAACAATAATAAATTCACACTGATAATAAAATTGACTTTATAATACACAGAGCCCCATTTTATATCAGAAACAAGGTTTTGTATGTCCTATACTGATTTTTAGACCATCGTTACCTGACATAGGATGATTCAACTTTGATTTTTCAACGTCACAATGCTGCTAAAACAATCTGCATTCAGTAGAAACCATACTTCAGATTTTGAATGTTGCTCTTTCCTCAGGTAGGGACATGTGCAGTGATAACTCTCGTGGCCCTGGCAGTGGCCGCGAGCTGTAGCTCCCCGTCAGACACACCATTGGGAGGATAAACAGCTGACACTCTGCAGTGTACTGTACTGTCAGCATTTTTTTTTTTTTTTTTTGGATATTGTATTTGGAACATGTTTAAGGTGGGCTGAACTATGTTACAATGTTTGGTAGGTTAGGTATATTAAATGCATTTTCGACTTAAAATATATTTAAATCAGATGGGTTATCTGGATGCAATCCCATCTTAATTCCAGGAGTATCTATACTAGGGAAAATAAGAATAGCCATCTTGCATTGCTCTGAGGATTAGCCATGTTGTATGTAATAAAATGCTTGGTTATTATAAAGTGTATTATAAAAACCATGTATCATGAGGATATCATAATGCCAGATGACATCTGGAACATCAGTGGGGAGAAGAATATTCACCTGTTTATGTTCGATTTATAATAAACATGATTGACACTGAGGCACTGGAATGTAAGTTCCATGAAGAGACAGAAAACGTTGTCTGTCTTCTTCATCAGTGTGCCCAGGACATGCCAGGTAAGCAATAGATGCTCTCTCCATTTCTGAACTGAGCACGTGCCAGTCCCTGGAAGAGGTACATACATTATGACTTCCTAGCATTCTTCTCATTCTTTGTTTCCTTTGATTCAATGTCGAATGTAAGCACTGAATCCCAGAAAAACGAGATGAACTTCAAAAACATAATTTTGTAAACTTCTTATTATCACGTCATAGCCTAATATTCATATTTAAAATGCATAAATTGCATTCAGTAAATTTCGCACGTGTTTTAAAACAGTGAAGAAAACATGTCTAATAAACATTTAATCTATGTAAAAACAATTAAAAGAAAAACTTCTCTGTAAACCAAACTCATGCCAAATTGAGAACAGATTTGTTGTGGTGGTGGGAAGTGTAATATAATGTACCAAGTAGGTTTTGTACTTTGCATCATTTTGTTGCAAAATAATTCAAGCAAAATTGTTGACTGAAATTCTACTCCCACAACATGAGGGTGATTTAGAATCCTCTAGTCAGGACTTGAGCCCAGTTCGTCTACAGTCTACACTAAACAATGACGTCTCCGTGTAGCTGCCACCTAATTGCTCATCCTTAATGCCCAAAATATTATTGATTATTTTATGTTCCAAAATTCTGTGGCCACAAAGGGAATTTAGCTACATATGAGGACATGCCTATCGCATGGCCAATAGATATCTATAAGTTTCCGATATATAAGAACTGTTTTCTTGTTTGTACTCCCATGCTTAGAAGTGTTTGAAATATGCTTATGTTCAATACATAAATAAAGAATAAATTAGGCAAGAGTAAATTATGGAACTCCTATGCAATGATTGTTAAGGGCTGCTGAACCATTGGATCAAAAGCTGTCTGAGACGCTGTACAATATATAATAGTCCCCTCTACCTGTGGTTTTGTTTTCTGAGGTTTTAGTTACCCACAGTCAACAGTGGTCCAAAAATATTAAGTAGAAAATTTCAGAAGTAAACAATCCATACATTTTAAATTACATGTCGTTCTGAGAAGCTGGATGAAATCTTTCCCCATTCTTTTCAGTCCCACCCAAAATATGAATCATTCTTTTGACCTGAGTATCCACATCATATATGCTACCCATCTTAGCCACTTAGTAGCTGTCTTGGTTATCAGGTTGACTGTCATGATATCTCAGTGCTTGTGTGCAGGTAACCCTTTTAATAGCCTAGTGCTACAGTGCCTGTGTCATTCACATCACTTTATCTCATCACATCGGCACGGTATCATCTCACAGCAGCACTAGAAGACGGATGAATACAGTCCAGTGGACTAGAGTTCAGACCCAAGGCAGCAGCACTAATCAGCTGAGGAGAGCTGGGTTGGGCTGTCGGGAAAATCCCAGAAAGGAGGAAGCCACCAAGAGAGAGAATAAAATCTGTATTAAAATGTTTGTTCAAATTACTGACTGACAGTTGAGCTGCTTATATGTAAGATAAGGCTCAGAACCTAGAAGAAAGCAACAGCTAAAAGGCAGTATTTTGTCAGCCACCCAGTTCAGGCCTCATAATCTGATTTTAAGTCCCATCAAGTAGGAGGAGATTGGTAAGAGTCTCAGCTTTCCATTAAAATCCCCAAAGGGATACACCTTAGGAATGAATCCTCAGTAAGGACATGGCCCCAGAACTAAGGACAAAACTAAAAGAAGCCCACACTAACACAGCAGAAAACCGGTCATCCACAGGTCGAGATGATCTCTCAATAATTTAACTGCCCAGCAAAGCAGAAGTCAGATAACAAAATCTGGACTTGCTACAACATCAATCATAATATCTAATAGTTAATGCTAAATATGTAAAGAAGCAAGAAAATCTGACCAGTAATGAAGAGAAAAGGAACTTCACCACTGGCCCAGCTGCTTGCATTAGCAGGCAAAAACTTTAAAACATCTGTTACAAATATGTTAAAAGATTTGTAGGAAAAGATGACAGAATGGAGAATCTTGGCAGAGAACCGGAAAGTGTGAAAAAATTAAAAACTTATTTTTAAAAAGGGATTATTTAACTTACCAATCAATCAACCAATAAGTGTATATATATATATATGTATATATATATATATATATATATATATATATATATATATATATATATATATAGCACATGTGTCCGAGTGGCCATGTGTGGCTGCCATGCACAGGCAGGGCTGGGAAGAGAAGTTGCTGCTATTCCTCAGCCAGAGCAGCTCTGTCCACCCTCTTCCTGCCTGGCAGGCCTGGTCTTGAGCAGGACCCTACTCTGGAACAAATCCAGGCAGATAATAGCTTATGAGTTCCAGACCAGGCAGGTGGCTTTCATGCTTTCATAAGTGATTAAAATTAAATATTAACCATAGCACTGACAAATTATAACAATAGATTTTCACATCCTTATACTTCTTTATATTTAGCAAAGGCTACCACATACATCTTCCCAATGTTCCTGGAGTCATGTTTAATATGAGTACCATGTAAAATAAAGTACTCTATAAAATAACTGTGTCTCTCAGGTGTAAAGGTCTCAAATTATGTTCATGTCTTTAATGTCCTAAAAGGATTTCTAAACAATTAATTGGTAAAAAGCCCAACCTTTGTTACAAAGACCAGCATTAGCTCTGAGCTTGGGGACCCTGAGCATATGGGGGTACCAGGTGATATACTTATTTTGCAATTACCCAAGAGTGATGGTTGAAAGGTAATTGGCAATCCCGCAGGCACTAGATGTCAATTTACTTCAGTTTCAACTGTAGAATCTGGCCTATACCAGCTCTGATCTCAGAATATATCATTGAAAGAATAAATCATTATAAGCTGACCTATAAACCCCACATATCTGAATCTGAATTCTACAATTTTCCAGAATTTCTAAGACTATCTTAAAAAAAAAACATTAAAAATTATTAAATGCTTTATGTCAAGCCAGTCTTTAAAATTTCAATGTTTCATTTGCAAAAAAAAAAAACCAACATGAAGTTCACAACTTAATTTGCAGAAAACGAGTAAACTCGTCATATCGCTTTTTATACCAAAGCGCGGGAGACAAGTTTTTTCCAAAAACGATGAGTAGAGACAGATTCCGTCAAATATGGAGGGCCTGGCATTTCAACAATGAAAATGTGCAAGACAACTCAGATAGACTTTGCAAAGTCAGACCATTATTGGATTTCTTTCTTCCCGTTACAACGCTATTTGGCGGGAAAATGCCCGATTACAAAGTGTTAATACTCCTAATGATGTATTACAGATATTCCCTTTTCCCCCATTGATTGCCTCTACCTACACCTGCTCTGTCCCAGGTCTTTGTGCATTAGTGTCTGTGTCCATGGGTTATGCATATCCTATATAATAAAAGCCTAATATGCTAAGTGTCTAGTCGTCTGGTTGTCCATTCAACCAATCAAAGAGTAATATGCTAATAATATGCTAACGCCACTCAACCACTCGCTATGACATGCACTGACCACCAGGGGCAGACACTCTGACGAGTAGGTTAGCTTGCTGCTGGGTCTGGCTGATCAGGACTGAGCGAGATGGAGATGAGCTGGACACACCCTGGAGCCCTCCTGCAGTCCCTCCCCAGCTGGCCAACCTCCTGTGTCCCTCCCTGCCCTGATTGTGCACCTGTGGGGTCCCTCGGCCTAGTCTGCACCCGCTTGCAATCCAGGACCTCTTGGGGAATGTTGGAGAGCCAGTTTTAGCCTGATCCCACAGGCCGAGCCAAGGGATCCCACTGGTGCACAAATTTGTGCACTGGACCTCTAGTATACATATAAATTATTTTGTTATTTTCTTTCTGCACTCCCCACCCCACCCCCACCCTTTCCCTCTGAGAATCATCAGTCTGTTCCACACTTCCATGTCTCTGGATCTATTTTGTTTGTTAATTTATTTTATTAAATTCCCCATATGAATAAGAGCATGTGATATTTATCTTTCCCCGACTGGCTTGTTTCACTTAGCATAATACTCTCCAAGTTCTTGTATCCTTTGAGGCAACATGAAGGGACCTGAGTTAGATTTTTAACAATCATGGCAAGTAAAGGCAAAAAGTTATAGACTGATCAAATAGTTTAGACTGAATCCAGAGGCAATCAAAATTAAATGTCCTCTTCCAAATAGCACTTAAATTCCTCACTGAAAGATCCAGTTAGGTCTCTTTGTGACAGGTCAGTCCATAGGAACCCTGACTTTATTTAAGTCTATATTAAAATTATCAAGATAGTTGCTATGGTGCAAAAAAAAAAAATGTATATTATGATTTCCCACAAACCATATAAAAAAAAAAACAGGACATTTTGTCTATGACCTCTTTATCAAGGGAAAGAGTCATTCTTCTGGGGTGTTTATAAAACCATGAAATATGAATATCCTGAGAATATTTGTGAATAATTGTTTAAAATATTTTCTCTAAGTTGTCACTTAAAAAGAATTAGTAGAAGTTATTCATCATTTCCTTGAAGGCTATATTCCAATTTAAAAATACAATTTCAATATACAAGCTCACAGAATAAATATTATACCCTTAAGTTCAGTGTTGATGGAATCTGGAGAAAACCTGCTAAAATTTTATGTAACCTTATAGCAGATTTACTGGCTTAAAATACAGCATATTAAGCCATATAAAACTTGCTATCTTTTTAAAAAATTTTTCATTTACTAAAAAGTTAATGCAAAATTCTACTTAATGCTGACCCTGATATATAGAAATGTACAATTTATTGCTATGTTTACACAATGCCAAATAAATTATTAATTTCATATCTAAAAAATTAGTTAAGAGATTTTTATTAATTATCTCACTTGTCTTATATCTAGGATAAGATTTCATTCCTCTACCCTAATTGAGAGCCTTATCGGAGAGCTCTAAATTAAATTATTTTCTAAAACAAAGAAAAGGGCAGAAAATCATTTCTCTTCAGCATCTAAGGAAGTTATTGGCCCTTCAGGATGAACCTTGTGGTAGCCATAAATTTAATGTGCACTTAGGTCTAGAAATTGCAAGCAGTCTCTCAAGTTACTCAAGATAGAATAGGCATTCTGTCAGAGTCAAAAACTACTGCCATTAGAAACCCATTACGACTATGGCTTAAGTGGCCATTTTTATCCAACTCTTCTGTTTGCCTTGCAAACTTCCAGACCGGTCTGCAGGCAAGATGACAATATTGTTAAACCCAGGGAGAGAAAATTTATCAGGTAATTTCAGAGTAGAAACAATTAACTGAATTAGTTTCCAAAATGAATGGCAAAAAAAGTATTGTGTTCTGAAACAGAGAAGTGACTTACAATATATAACAGTAAAATCGGTTCTTTTGTTTTCTTTGTTCAAAGGTTCAGTGTGGAGGTGTAGCATTCCCAAGTTTTCCTCTCGCACCGCAGTGTAATACTTAGAAATGTATGCCCGTGAAGGGGTGATCTTTTCATGTTGGAAATGCTCAACTGAATTACAACTGAGAAAAATAATACGCAATTAAAACCACATTAGAGAGGGACCAAAAGAGCATTGCCATAAAAAGACCCTGGGTTTTTTTGTTTTGTTTTGTTTTGTTTTTTGTATGACATTCGCAACTGGCTAGATATGGTTTATTGGTTCTCCTTGCAATAGACCAGATGTCAGTCAGAATGCATCTTTCATTCCACATCCTGTGCCCAGGTTGAAATGAGATGAGGCTTGTCTGCCCCAGGCTAGACAAAGAGTGACTGTGTAAGAGGTAGGGTAGGAGCCACATAAACTAATGACCACAGCATGATTGTTCATATCTCTTTGGGTCTGTGTGGTTTTCAAAAAGAAAGATATAAAATTAGGTGGTAAAGGGGGAAGAGGAAAAATGTAAGAGCTACAAATGTCTGATCTCAGCTGCATTAAGTCATGTTTGAAGGGTTAAATCCAAGAAGGAATAGACCACAGATCAGGCAGAGAACAGAAGGTAAGAAAGTACTCTTGCCTGGCAAGCATGGCTCAGTGATTGAATGTCGACCTATGAACCAGGAGGTCACGGTTTGATTCCCATTCAGGGCACATGTCCGAGTTGTGGACTCCATCCCCACTGTGGGAGGTATAGGAGGCAGCAGATCAGTGATTCTCTCCCATCATTGATCTCTCTCTCTCTCTCTCTCTCTCTCTCTCTCTCTCTCTCTCTCTCTTTCCTCTCTGAAATCAATAAAACTATATTTCTAAAAAAAAGAAAAAGAAGGTACTCTGACTGAGGGATTACTAGGCCCTGGAAATTTGAGAAACATGATTTAGAAGCTCACATCTTCCAGAAAATTGGAACTCAACCGAAAGGGCGATAGTTGGCAACAAATAACAATAATCATACCTAACCTGTGGGTAGCTCTGTATGCATTTAGTCTCATTTTAATACCTACTGTGATATGATTCTGTAGGGTAATAGTTCCCCACTGTAACAATGAGTAAGTTGAAGCTCAGGGAGATGAAATGATGGCTGGGGACATAGAGCTGGTAAAAAAAAAAAGGCTCAAAAACAGAACTGCTGTTTCCAAGGTTGTATTCAATGCACCATAAGATAGCTGCCTCTACAGCAGGAAAAATATGACTCAAAACATTTGTTCTTCTCCTTTTCAATCAAATTCACTTCAGCTCAATAACTATGCATCAAACACCACTGTGTTTCAAACACTGTTATACACTAGGAAAATATTAAGAAAGCAGTCTCTTCCTTCTTTCAAGTTAATTCTGGGAAGGACAAGATATAGAAAAAGAAATAGAAAATAAATATGGATATAGATATAAATACTAAAATATGTATGAAATATACATGTTAAATATAGAGATTTATTTTTATAAACTTTACACACTTAGGAAACCCCACTTATTCTGTGATAATTGTAAATAAGCTTGACATACATTTCCCAAACTTACCTGGCGATAATAATAATAACAATAAGAGCAAATATTACTACATACTAACTGTTAACTCATTTATTCCTCACCAAAAAAAACCCCTTAGACAGATTAGACCTATTTTATAAGTGAGGAGGTAAAATAATTTGACTGAGATCAAATGGCTGATAAACTGCACAGTCAGAATTACAAGGATGGAAAGATGGTCTCACAGATGAAGATGGCTTATAAAATATTAAACCCCAAATATCTATGAGCTTCTGAAGTTTTATTAGTTTCTCTGCTCTTACTAAATCAGCAATGACGGTAAATAAGTGTACCCTTGTATTTTAAAAAAATTGAATGTCTACCAGGCTTCAACTTGCTTCTAAAAAATCAATTTATTTTCTTCTCTTTAAGCAACCATGCTTTGTAACTTGGAATCAACATTCTGACGTATGATCTCAACTGAGTAAACCACAAATGGTGACTATGGTGCTATCTGTGGGCAAGAAAATTCTAAGCAATAAGCATACGCAGTACTGAATAATAACAATAGTGCCCAAATTCAAGACATTACAAGAAAGTTGTCAGGAGAGCAATAGAGTATGGATCAACTTATCCAAGAAGTGAGTGCTACTCTTTTGTTAGATATGATATTTTGAGGGAGGTAGGAAATTCTTTACTTCCCCATATATCCTTAAAATACATCCTATACTTTTGAAGAACATAAAGGTATTTCTGTCCTTGAAACCTGGAGTCATCCAATTAACACAACCTCAAGAAAATTATTCCAATAAAATAGACCAAATTTTTCTCAAGAATATAATCACCATTTCTTTTAAGCTAAGAGTTCTTTTTTTCTTAGTGAATCTACACAGCTGTATATATACTAGAATACATACAGTATTCCATACTTCACTAGAGTACCCATCATCATTCTTTCATTTTTTAAAATAAATTTAAGACATTCTTCAAAATAATAGAAAAATTATCCCTCATTTAAGAGGATAATAATCCAATTCTTATAAATTTTGGAAAGCATAAACCAGAGTTTAAAATCCAGTCACTGGTAGGCCCTAATTTTTGTCATTTCTTCTGTCATTGCCACATAATTTTACTTTTCAATACTGGACCCATATGCCTAACATTCGTGACCTTACTCAGTGCTGCAAGGATGCATTTGATAATGTAGATTCCTGCAGAGGGCACAGGAATGTCCCTGGGAATCCCTAGCTTCTACCTCTTTGGTGTACATGGACAATCCAACAGTTAGTTGTTCAGGAAAGACATCAGTTGAACCAGGAAGTTGGGTCAACAGGTTTCTAGTACATTTGCCCTCACGTGGCTGAAATGCCAAGGGGCTTCTTAAGTGATTCTTTACCAAACAATGTTCCAAGATGACATTCAGTTTTTATTTAAAGAGAAAGGGGCCTTGTTCTTCTTGCCTACCCAGGTTTTACCTAGCCAAAATTCTGTTATCTGAGGCTGTTTGTGTGATAAAGGCGTCATTGTTACTCTTGTGGTACTAAACTTGATATACTATACTGGACTCACTGAAGTCACAATTACAGGCATTTCCGTTGGGGGTGAGGAGGGAGGTAGGAAATTAATGCCATAGAATTTATTTCCAATTCTGGTCAACATGTGATAACAGGGGACTAGATCTGCTCTGTTATCTGAAACAATAAGAAAACTGGACAAATTTCATTAACGAATGGCTTTCAAAACACTGGACGTTGGGCAGTGGAAGAGTTTGGGAAACAAATACGATAATCACTATGATTATCCAGATTCTGCTTTGAGAGAGAGTTTCCAGGCCTTGGCACAGAGAGGAGTAACTAAAGGGTGCCTAGAGGACTCCCTGAGCGGAGCACGTGAGACTGAGAACCAGGCAGAGTAAGGAGGCTAGAGTGTGCAGGACACAGTATCTGCGAGGACAGAGAAATAGAGAGGGTGCCCCATAAATCCATGCTTTTCTCTGTTTCGTTTTGGATAGTTTCTATTGCTATGCCTTCAAACTCTCTAATCATTTCTTCTTCAATGTTTCATCTGCTGTTCCTATATTTCTCATATCTAGTTCTCATTTCTGGAATCTAGATTTCAGTCCTTTTTTATATATTCCATGCTTCTACTTACATTTTTGAAAATGGACTACAATGGTAAACACTATTTTAATGTACTTGCCTGCTAATTCTAACAATTGTGTCAATTCTGGAATGATTTTGACTGTTTTCTCCCCACCCCCTCGTTTTGGGTCATATTTTTTTAGCTTCTTTGTATGCCTGGTAATATTTCAATGTATGTCAGACATTGTAATTTTTCCTTATTGAATTGGATTATTTTGTATTCCTACATATATTCTGAGTCTCCTTAGGTCATAGGAAACTACTTGGAAACAGTTTTATTTTTAAAATTTAATAGATGAAATGAGTGGATGGGTAGTCTAGAGCTAATCATTTCTTATTACTGAGTGAGACGAGACCTTTTTTAGTATCCTAATGATTGTCCCATGAATTATAAGTTTTTCTATTCTGACTGATTTTAAAAAAGCACTATTTTAAGCCCTGCATGGATAATAGGTACTAACTACTCCCTCTAATACTTTCTAGTGTTTTTTTCTTCCCGATTTTGGGCTGTTTCTGGACAGACATATATACTCACCAACAAATATAAACATTCTTTGGAATATATAATAGATTGCAGAGCCTCCCCAGTGTAATATTCACAATGCCTAAGATGTATAATCCCAAATTACTCAACATATGAAGAACCAGAAACATGTGACCATGTCTCAAAGGGTCCAACCTTGAGATAACCCAGTGTTGTAATTATCACACACACACACACACACACACACACTCACAAAGACTTAACATGATTATTATCATTATACTCAGTGAGATAAATGGAAATATAATCACATTAGAAATAAATATATGAGGAACAAAAGAGCAGATGGAAATTTTAAAATTGAAAAAAAAAACAGGTAAAATTTTAAAATTCACTGGAAGAAACTTATGGCAAAGTAAAGATAACAGAAGAAATAATACTGTCTGGGGATTTGAACTTCTTGAATTTATAAATTTATATCTTTACCTAATTTGGGAAATTTTTAGACATTTTTTTCTTTGAATTTTCTTTTATTTTATCTATTTCTTCACCTTCTGTGCCTTTTTTTAAAATTGCCTCACAGAATCCTGAGGCTCTTTTATTTTTATAATGTTTTTCCTGTTTATTAGAAAATATTTCTTTTAATTATTCTCATGTCCACGAACTAAAGATAAAGAGGGAATTTTTTGAAAGCTGAAGAGAGGGGAAAAACAATAACACAGGCTTTCTTTTCTCTATTATGTGTTCTTGGCACTTTTGTGGAAGATTATCTGCCTGTGTACATGTGGTTTTATTTCTGGGCTCTTAGTTCTGTTCCAGTGATCTTTGTGTCTGTTTGTCTGCCAGTACCATGCTGTCTTGATTATCATAGCTCTGTGGTATAATTGGAAGTCAGGCAGTGTGATACCTCTGGCTTCATTCTTTTTTTCTCAGGATCACTTTGGTTATTCAGGGTCTTTTGTGGTTCCATACAGATCTGAAGACTTTTTGTTCTATTTCTTTGAAAAATGACATTGGGATTTTGATGAAAATTACATTAAATCTATATGTCACTTTGAGTAATTTTAACTGTGTTGGTTCTTCTAATTCATGAATATGGAATATCTTTCCATTTTCTGTTTTTCTCAATCTATTTTAATAATTCGTTGCAGCTTTCAGTATATAGGTCTTTCACATCCTTTGTTAAGTTTATTCTTAGGTATTTTCTTCTTTTGGTTGCAATATGAAATACTGCCACTGCAGCAACATGGATGGACCTTGATAATATTATGCTAAGTGAAATAAGTCAGTCAGGAAAAGCTAAGAACCGTATGATGTCTCTCATATGTGGGATGTAAAACTGGAACTGAATGGACACAGACAACAGTGTGGTGATTACCAGAGGGAAGAGAGTGGGAAGGTGGTTGTAGGGTGGGGATGGAAGAGCATAATATATAGTCACAAAAAATGGTTTGAATTTAGGTGGTGAGTACACAGCGCAATATACAGATCTTGTATCATAGAAATGTATACTTGAAACTTAAATGATCCTACTAACCAATATCACCCCAATAAATAATTTTTTAAAAAGAAACAATAGCCCTAGCTGGTTTGGCTCAGTGGATGGACAGAGTGTCGGCCTGCAGATTGAAGGGTCCCTGATTCGATTCTTTCCAAGGGCATATGTCTGGATTGTGGGCTTGATCCCCAATAGGGGGCATGCAGGAGGCCTCTGATCAATGATTCTCTCATCATTGATGCTTCTATCTCTCTATTCTTCTCCCTTCCTTTCTGAAATCAATAAAAATATATTTAAAAATTAAAAAGAAACAATAGTACATACAGGAAACAAAGACTTGAATTACTGCAACCTTTGATCAGAAAGCCTGAAGGCTGGAAGACAGGAAACAACATGTGTAACGTCCTGAAAGAACAAAACTAGAACTCAGGATTCTACATCAAGTGAAAATATGCTTCAAGAATGATGGTGAAGACATTTTAAGATCAAGAAAACCAAGAAACTTTTTCTTTACCAGACTGATTAGAAATGCTAAACAAAGTTTTAAAAAAATTATGCAAGAGGGAAATTGCACCTTCAGCAATAAATATAGATCACTGGGAATATTTATTGTTGATAAAATGAACCTCAATAATTGTTTTCAAAAGTTAAAAAACAAAATTGAGCTAATCTCACATCCTGGCACTAATTAGAAATATAGCAGAAATTTAGAGGAATTAAGTAGAAATATGTCAATAGTTTTGTACCAAAATAACCCAATGAGATAGAACCTAAGAACAGATTCTAAGCTTTCTTTGATTCATTTCATTGCTTCTCAAAGCAAACTTGTTCTTTCAGTGGTTTGAAATGATTGCTACATCCAGCTGGACTGTAGATGAAATGCATTCCATCTTGGAGAAGTTATCAAACTGCAGTAGAATTTAGTCACAGAAAAAGAATTAGAGAAAAGCTGTGGGATTTTGAAGCTGCTGCACAAATTAGTGAGCGTTAATGGTAGAACAGAAAAATTAAAGTGTTGCAAACTTACTAGAACTAAAAAAAATAAGTAAGTCTTTAATCTCTTGAGGATCAAAATTTTAGAAATCCGACTTTTCAAACAAAAGCCTATGAGATTAACTGATGAAAAATTACAATTGAAATGAACTGAGGACATGATCAACAAAGCACTATGAAGACAGTGGAATTGGACCTAGTTTTTGTCGTGAAATTTGTGCTTAGTTTAAAGAAGCAAAAGCTAAGTAGTTTGACAGAGATTCTGCTAGAAATAATATTGAGTGTTATTTCCAAATGAAACTGACTGGCATTTCTGAATAGGAATGACTCACTTCCGTTGTGTTTTAATTCTGACAGCCATTGGATTCCATGCATCAGCATGGAACAAACATTTCTAATCTCTTTGTTCATTCACAGTCCCCACGCCTCCCAAGCAACAGGAGCATGTTCCCGTGAAGCAGGTTCTCTAATGTACTGCGGTGGAAGTTAGTTGTTTGTGTGTGTCTCTTCTTTGTTATGATGAGCTCTTAAAGAGAGGAGCAATTCCTATTTACCTCTGAATTGCCAGCTCCTGGCATAGTGCCTATTACATCAGAGATGTTCCATAAGTTACTTTCAAATAAAATGATTTCTGCACCTATTTATGCGGGACTGGCTACATAATTTGAGAGCCCACTGCATAATATGAAACCCCTCATTGCAAAAATGATTAAGAATTTCAAGATAGCTGTTGCAGAGCAATAAACAAGCCCAAGTCCCTTCTGAGCATGGTGCCCTGTGCGAGTCCCATAGGTGCCTTACCCATTAAGCCCATTCTACCTCCTTCTGCCCGTTACCCACAGGCATTACTTTTGCTCCTGGTAGGAAGTCATTTAGGAAAAAACCCTCTGTTTTATATTTTAAAAAACCACCACCAACAACAACATAATCACAAAAATACAAGAAAGACAAAAAGCACTAGCTTTTGGCCTATTGTCTACAACATAATGAAGAGCAGAGGGTTCCCACATAAGGTTAAAGGTGGAAAATGGTGAAAATTGCAGCGAGGTGGCAAGAATAAATGATCAACATATCTTTAGCAAGCTTTGTAGCTTTTTCTTTCTAAATCTACCTATTTACAAAAACGTCACAGTTCACCAGAATATTTGATTAGCTCAAACATTTTGAAATAATTTAAGTTCTCTATAGTCGCGTGCGGTACTCTATGTCATATATTTAGAGTATAATAAAAGGTCACTGATACTATACACATTTATGATTTCTTGCATGATTCAAAAAGCCCTTCAGGCTCTTCCAAGGTCATTGTTATGAGATATCTTTTTCCCTTGACCCTTAGGTGCAGAGAATTGAATTAATCAGACTCCCTAGTTGATGACATGTTATTAAGATCGGGCTATAAAAAAGGCCTCTTTTGTTTTATTTATTTAGTTCCTTTTATTCCCTTACCTGCCTCACATTCACTATTCTGTCTCCAGGAAGCCATTCCATTCTGTTCAATGCATTTTTTGTTTGCACATCTTGTTATCAATATGTTATCAATATGTTTTGAATGAATGAATTCAAATAATGGATTTAAATATATAGATTTATTTAGATAAATAATTTTGTATGTTATTTAGATTCTTATTTATTTCATTAAGCACTGTTTTTAAGATTCATCTATATTTGCCACATGAACAAAATGCACTATTTCTAACCAGTATACAGTATTCTAGGGTGTACACTCACCACGCTCTGTTATCTGTTCTCCCAGTGAGGGACATCCAGGTTGGCTCTCCTCCCACCACCACAAATAATGCAGCAGTCAACATCCTCATATATGTCCCTTAATGGATCTGTGTGAGATGTCCCTTGGATTTTATATATATTGAGGAATGGAATTGTTTAGACATAGGTATAAGAAAATTTATTTAGAGAAATTTGGCTCAGATCATTCTTCTGAATAGCTGCATCAATTTTATTTCCCACTAGGACTAAACATGAACTATTCTACCACTACCACCCTGCTCATAGTTGGCACTACCTAGCTTTCTAATTATTACCAGGAGAATAGGTAAAATGATAGCTCATCATTCTTTTGACGTGCATTTTCAGCACTTCAGGTGAATTTTAGCATCTCTTTGTTAACTTCTTGAGTTTCCTCTTTAAAAACTGCTTTTTAAATTTTATGCTATGTTTCATTGGAGTTTCTGTCCTCTTCTTGTTAATTTGCAAAAATTCCTTTTATATTCTAGATATAACCCTTTGTCACTGTGTGATATTACAAAAATATTCCCCCTTCTGCCATTCTGTTATCTGTGCATTCTTTGTCTATGATGTCCTTCATTAGACAGATAATTTATTCTGATAAAAATATGATCAGTTTAGAAATTTAGTTCCTAAATCATAAAAACATTCTCTTGGATTTTTTCCATCACTTTTCCATCCTATTTTTACATATATTTAATTAGATCGATGTGATACATAACAACAATCTATACAAAACCAGTTTTTCTAACACTACAAATAAACAATTTATTCTTTTCTATTGATTTGTGCTACAACATCAAAATATCATTGTGCTAGTTAAATGCTAAAATGTACAAAAATTAAATGCTAAAGTTGTCTATTACATACCAGACAAAATAATATGTTTTATGATTTGCTTTTGACAAGGTAGGAAGAAATTTTTACTTCGTAAATGGAAAATTTGTACGACAATTTAAGATATTCAGATTTAAAGGTGCTAGCCACAAGAAAATTGATCTCTCTGTCACAGGAGGGGTTTTAGCAGAGGTTGAATGTTCACCCAAAGGAGCCCATATAATGTATGGTTGATAACTTGGTTCTCAGTCCTCTCATATGCAAAATCAGAGGACCAGGCTGTCTATTCTCTAGAGCAGTGGTTCTCAACCTTCCTAAGGCCATGACCCTTTAATACAGTTCCTCATGTTGTGGTGACCCCCAACCATAAAATTATTTTCGTTGCTACTTCCTAACTGTAATGTTGCTACTGTTATGAATCGTAATGTAAATATCTGATATGCAGAACGTACTTAGGCGACCCCTGTGAAAGGGTTGTTTGACCCCCAAAAGGGGTCATGACCCACAGGTTGAGAATCGCTGATCTAGAGTCTTACGTGAGATTGAGTTAGGCAATTCTGTGCATCTAAATCTCCTTCCAGTTTAAAAGAAACAGTGATATTTTTCTAATGTTGCCTTTTTTCCTTTATAGAACATTCATATAATTGTATCAAATGCCTTTGCCCTGGAATCTTATGAAGTAATTAGCATATATCTTCACACATAAAATGCTCAAAAAACCTTGACTACAGCTTCTGTGTAAATGAGATGAATTATCTCCTGTATTGTTATGCATCAGGATTACTTTTTTCCAATATGCAAACTACTTGACTGATTTCTTCAAATAAATAATGCATCTCCTGCAAAGTTTCCCAAAGAATTTCATAACTATCCTTGAAGACATAAAAAGTGAAGGTCTCCCTCCTTCACTCCTTCTCTTCCTGCCAAATTACTAAAGAGTACTTTACACATGTAGGGAAAGGGAAAAAATTGTCTTCTACCCATCTTGGGTTTTTCAGCTAGGACCTTGCAAATTAGATTGGCCCAAAACAAAAAGGTTATGAATATGTGCATCAGCAGGGGAGCACCCAAGGACACACATACCACCTCGGGCTAAACAAAGGAGAAGGGTGTTGAGAATGTGACCAGGAGAAAAGGTTGGTAAAAAAAGGTTGTTCAATAAGTTTGTTGTGTAGATTTAAGTCCCACCTTCTTGATAAGAGTATTCCTCTTCCTGCAGCTGGGGAGAAGGAGACATCTTTACAAATGGAAATTTCCTTTACAGAAGGAAAACATGTGCCCTGATTTTAAGAGGTTTACCTGCTTCTCAGGGGTCTTTAGTTCAACATAATCCATACACCTAAAAGCATACTGTGAGGTGGTACATTCTGGTATCTGTCCCACATATCAAGTACCCAATAAACATTTCTACATTCTACTTTGTTTTAGTTGTGTGTGTGTGTTTAAACCTGGCTACATGCAAAAATTTTGTATATAATGGTGGAGGAAAAAGTCAAGTCTTAGTTTCAAATATTATTTCTGTGCCAGAAAAAGAGGAAAAGGTCTCTTTTCAAACGTTGATATCATTAGCCTCAAAGCCATGCCAAAGGCTTGCCCTGTCCTGCCTCTCCCAAAATAGTTCTTTACTATAAAATACTGAAAATTAGCATACAAATTAAACCCCACATTATTTTGTCTCTGCCAGAGACTTTCACGATACAGCTCAAGTTAGAGAAGTGTTCATAGGAAAGTGACATTTCCCGTCAGAAAGCTGGAAATTCTGAGGGCAGCGAGCCCATTACTAATGAGTGAGTGCATTTGCACAATAATTGTGTTGAGAAGGTTATATTATAGCAATATATTACTTTCCAGCACTATTTGAGCCTGGGTTATTACACTGCAATGAAATGACTGGAACAACAGTAAGATGCTATTTGATTTTCTAATTATTATTGAAGAATGCCTCCTGAGCCCAGCCTCGAAGGCTTTGCTTTTGAATCATCTGCAGCTCACGCTGCTTCTCATGCATTATACATTAAACCCATATGGTCGTTTGAGGTGGAGGGTCTCTAGAGGGAAGCCCCATATTTCTTTTTTCGCTGTGGGAGGGAGAAAGGTGGGCAAAACAAGAAAGAGGGAAGAAGGCTGGGACTAGTGAGTTAGAAGGAAGGAACACCACTGGGCAAAGTTCGGAATCGGGCAAAGGTGGGTCAAATTAATAAACATGAAAAAGATATGGGAGCCACTTCAGAAGATTTGTTGTGTTTAGGTTTTTGTTGCTAAGCGGAGAGACCTCCTGAACAAGGCTGCTCTCTGAATCTGTCAGTTTCTAATAAGCATCTCTGTCCTATCTTTTGTTAAGATAAGAAAGAGCTAGAGCTATTTGGCAAAATGGTGTACAGTGGAAGCTTGATTTTAATGAAATTATGTTTAAAACATATCTTTAAAGGCATCTATGCAATATTATAGAAACAAAAGTATTTCCTAATTTTGAACAAATATAGGTAATTTGTTTATAAAAGAAACTGTAGGTATTTTCTTTTTTTTTAAGTATGGAATTTTGCATTTATTTTATTTTTATTTTTATTACGTAAAGTATTACAAAGATTAGTACATATGTCTCTTTTTCCCCCGCCCTGCCCCCAGCCTCCTCTTCCAATATGCTCACCGCCTTCCCTCTTTTAGCAGAGACAATAGATTAGTCATTCCTCAGAAATAAACCATAGAAAGAATTTCTTCAGCTATTCTCAACAGAGTAATGCATCTAAACGCTAATGTATGCAAATCTTGAAACTTATACCTATTTATTGTTTATTTTTATTTCTATGCCCTGAAATTGTTGGCAGCAAAAATAGCACCAGGTGTTAGACCGGTGGAGTCAGGCCAGACCTGTGTTCAGCAACCTGGGTACTTGAGTTCTGGCTCAGAAAGAATTCAGAGCCAAGACTCAAACTGTAAGAGAAGGTTTATTTAGAAAGTTGCAAAGGTAGAAAAAGTGAGCTGTAAAAGAAACAGGCTGAATCAACAAGTTACAGGCAAAAGTAGGGCCCTCAGAGCTTAGGAGAAAGAGAGGACAAGAAAAACTTGCCTGGGGAAACGCACAGGTATGCTCCATAGAGGGAGCTGCACTGCTTCCTCTGTCTGGAGGTCATTTACCTGCAGGTCTCAGGGGAGGGTCCCAATATAAGATTCATCAGTTTTCCATGTGTGTGTTTTCAAGCTCATGGTCTCCTCTGATTGGTCAGTGCCAGGGAAAGGGGTCATTAATCAATGCAGATGGTCTGGGTGTCAGCCATGGTGTTGCTTGCCTGGCTTTGCTGCTTTTCTAGGCCTGGAGCTGAAATATAACTGAGCCCTAATGGGTTTGGCTCAGTGGATAGAGCATCGGCCTGCAGACTGGAAGGTCCCAGGTTCAATTCCAGTCAAGGGCATGTACCTTGGTTGTGGGCACATCCCCAATGGGAGGTGTGCAGGAGGCAGCTAATCAATGTTTCTCTCTCATCGATGTTTCTAACTTCCTTTTTTTTTTGACTGTCCTAAATTGTTTATTAGGTTAAGAATTTTACAAACATTACTTATATTAGCGGTAACGGTGAAGCTGGAGAGTATTGCGCCTTCTCCAGCTGCACGGCGAGAACCACCAATAGTGTGGTGGAACTTGTGGCCCTTCCCAAGGCCACGGCTCTTGCGGCCGGCAGATGTCAGCCCTCGCATCTCCCTGTGCTTGTGGACTGGTTTGGTGATCCACTGGGTGTCAGGATTTCTTCTGATAGCTTTATGGAATGGATCAATGAGAATAACCTCAAAGAATTTGTAAGTGGAATCTTCACCAACCCAGTAAGAATTCAGGACTCTCAGAGCCCCACAGTGGCGTCCAGCTCGCTCCTCGGCCA